>OMNM01035631.1:0-14748 GCA_900302745.1 Parablennius parvicornis | reverse complement strand
TGAAAACAAAAAACTGACATTGATCCAAGACCTTGCATTAAATAGCTGTTCTTATGACTGATATATCTGCATTAAAGACTGTTTCAACCAAAAAAAAAAAAATTGTTTCAATCTGTTTAAACCTGTTTGGGAAGGGAGTGCTGTGGGGAAAAAAAAAAAAAAAAAAGCTCCAGACTGAGGCTACACATTGATGCAATGATGATACAAGTTTTTTGTTCTGTCACATTCTCAAACAAAAAATACATCAACTCCAAAAATAAAACTATATACATCTGATAATGAAGCAGCTCCACAGTGTAAAATGCACAGTAGAACATACAGCACGGTGACGACTGATACAATTCTGAAAGACTAAGAACAATCAATAAAATGCAATACAGTGATTCAGTTCTTTAACCTGTTCCTCGTTCGTTTCTAGGACTCTTAAAAGATCAGAACTGGGGATTTATACTGACGTTTCATCAAATCTGTGTCATACAAGTTATTTATGACTCATTTCAGTTTGTACTTTACCGACAGGATATTAACTATGAATGGAAAACCGAAAGCTAAAATCTTGGATAAGAGAAACTGAGGTTCTGAATTGTTGGGATTGAGGAAGTGGGCTTTCACAAGCCACTAGACGGATAATAAATCCTACACACACAGAACTGCACCTCCAGGCTTTGGTGTGTAAATATGCTGAGATTGCTTGTTTCAAACTGGAAGAAGTGAAATTTGGATGACGCACATCTGTAAACATCAGGAAGTCGTCTGCGGCTGTTGAGCGGTCTCAGATTTCCCAGAATCCTCAGTTTCCTCAGCACTGATCCCATGTTTCCCTCTCTCTTCATTCAAAGCGTTGACCAACTGCAGCACGTCCGGGTGATGGAAACGACCTAACAGAAAAACAAACAGTCGATTCCAAGGCTGTTTTAGTTCTGGTGCACACTGAAGGTCGGCTGATTGGCTCTGACTGGAGACGCACCGGCGGTCGAGTCGAAAAACTCCTGCAGCCGTCCGGGCGTCCCCTCCAACTCCTCGTACTCGTGGGCCTGCAGGATCATCTCCAGGAGGTCAAACTGCTTCACCAGCCGGGCCTCGCCGCTGCTCTGAGACTCATATTCCTACAGAGAAGACACACATTCCACAAAAATATCTCCTTTTTTTTTTTTTACTTCAGACGATTAGAGCCACTAGGCTCATAAATCATTATTAGTTCGCCATATTAAAGACACTAACAATGCAGGAAATTATCAACCTTAACACACTCGCATGTTTATTGTGTCAAATATACTTAATAATTCTTCCAAATGTGTGAAATATACATTGAAATCCACTCTTTCAAATGAAAAGGAATTAGTTGTGGACGAGATGTGTGGAGCCACATGGATGATTTGTCCGTGGAACGAGTCTCACACACCTCCCAGAGTGCGTAGACCTCCTGTCTGAGTCCCTCCGGCAGCAGAGCTGTCAGACGTTTCATGGCCTCCTGAGAGAAACGTGAGAAGCAGCTTCAGTTGTCTGAAGAATGTTTTCATCGTTTAGTCAGACTTGATGATCACCTGCCTCCTCTCTCCGGTGTTTCTCTGCTTTGCTGATGTTGTCTGACGGCGCGATGTCTCCCACAATGCACTCTGCCATGTCGTGGACCAGAGCCAGCTTGATACATCTGAGCAAACGTAAAGACACGTTAAAAAAGAACGTTTTTTTTTATCAGGTTGACGATAACAGCATCATCTTATTATTTTCTCTGGCTCATTGCGAGAACCTTACTTATATATTTTCCCAATAATTTCACACAGTTTTTGCACATGGTTGTGTGTGTGAGAACACCTGTCTTTGTCCACTGTGGGGTCAGTGATGGTCAGAGACATCATGGCCATGCGGTACATGTGGTCAGAAACGCTCTCAGGCTCCTTCACTTTCCTGTACACCCAGCCGGTCCGAGGGACCCTCTGCAGGAAACATTTTACAGTCACAATTTAATGTTAGAAAAACACACAACTCGTGTTCCTGAATGCTCTTCAATGACTTTAACTGTACGGCTTTATTTTAAAATACTCCTCAAATATATGACAGTTTTCTTTGCTATTTTAAAATCAAGTCGAACACATTACTTTTTTTGTTTTAATATTAAAAAATAAAAGATTGATCTACATGAATCACACAAATGTCTAGTTCTGTTTACAGACAACTCTTACATTAAATGAATAATAATAATATAATGTAATATAATGTTACGTCAGTTATTTTCACACCCATGACATAATTACTAAAAGAGGTTTCAGGCATTTTTAAGAATTGTCTTATGTAAATTATGTCCTCAGGTTGAAAACGGGCAACATGAAATATTATAACGTTTAGATTTTCATGATTGAAAGGATACAACGATTAACAACAAAACTAAATAGGGTAAGTTGAAATATTGTCAATGTAAATTACATGAAAGATGCACTGTTTTAAATAATTCAATAATGGGGCGCTTTATTTTTCTAAGCTACTTCAATCAAATACATAAATGTATTGGAACTTTATGAATTTGTTAAATTTTTAACTTTAAATGATCCTCAACTCGCAGGTTCTTTCCTTACTTCAATTCAGTTTTTTATGGGGAGGTCAGGGGTCACATGATCCGAATGATCGCCTGACTTACTTTGAGTTGTCCAATAAGTTTCATGAATTGCAGCATGTTTTTCATGCCGGCTGTTTTCTCCATGGCGGCTGCCATCATTCTCCCCTGACCCCGGATACAGAAAGTTGCTTGTGGTTGTAGTAACTACGAGAAGCCGCTGGATGGCAGCATAAACAACAGCCTGAAATAGTACAATGAAAAGGATGCCTCGTCAACACTGCGTTCAAAAGCACGAGTTTTATATTCACTGGGTGATTTAAATATGTGGAGATTTTTCTTTCTTTCCATTGTAATTCAAAATAAATACTAGTATTCGATTGTACTTAAACAAATCGCATGTTATAATTTTAGATTGTGGTTTCTGTGATACTTTCTCAGTTCTGATATCAACAATAATATATGTTTTTTAACATTTCAATTATTATTTGCACTTGAATTTCCTTCTACTACTATTGTAATTATTGTATTTTCGTGTACTGTTTTATGTGGGGTCACGACTTCAGATACTGAACGGGCCTTTTTTCAGTGTGGCGTTTGCCACACATGTGGATGTGGGCGTGTGTGGTTGTTTGTTTCTGTGCTGAAACTGGAACATGAATAGATGATGGATGGATGGATGGATGGATGGATGGATGGATGGATGGATGGATGGATGGATGGATAGATTGAAATAATATCTGGCAATAATGTACAGTATGTGTTCATTGAACAGCTCGTTTATAAATAAAGAAACTTGAATCGTATGTCTATTTCAAAATGCAATCGTTTTTTTTTCTTCCCACCGATTGTTTGTTTTTAACCAATGCAAACATCTAAAAATCAGTATAAATAGTGTTTAAACTCGACGGCGGAGTCATGTAAGTATCAAGGAGAACAGCAGATGGCAGTAACGTCTCTCATAACAACAAACGAGCTTGGGAGGGAAAAAAAAACCACGAAGAAGAACCAGTTGACCCGGAAGTTGGTGAAGCGGGAAATCTTAAACAGTTTGAAAATTGTTGTTTGTTTGTTTTGAACTGAAGATTTTAACACAATGTTGAATAAAGCTCCCGGTTTGAAGAAGACGATCAAGTCGAGGGCGAAGAGCAACATCAACACGAGGCCTGCGTCAGATGCGATGGTGAGTATATGAAGAATAAACATATTACATGTACGACAAACCCGCTGGTTTTGTTAACGTAAACTAATCAGATTCAATCTGGTTATTGTATTTTCAGATTGAGCTGCTGACAATCTTGTTCCTGAAAAGTCTGGCCGAAGAGGCCAAAACCAAAGCTTTTGAAGCAAAGTCTGCAACGATCAGACCTGAACACATTAAAGCTGTCGGAAAGGTGAGCTACAAAGATTCTGGTAAATTTATTCAGATCATAGTTTCCTCTCCATGTTTCTCATTAATAAAGACCAACACGGATTGCCAGGGCTTTATATTGCCCTTTAATTGCTCTTTTCACTAATAAGATTGGTTGTATTTAACTAAACAAAACACATGAATAAGCGAATAATCCTATAATTAAGTGTCCTGTTTATTCTCAGTAATTTTGGAGTACTTTCCAGAAGACGGAAGATTTTACTGGCTGATTTCTGAAATGTGCTCTTTTTCATTTGAAATATGACCCATCACAATATTATTTACCTCTGAAGCGTCCTTGTGCATGAAAGGGATAAATATGAAATCCGCAAGCAGTTCTGACAGTCCATCATTGTTCAGACTGCCACTATCACTCACAGGTGTTTGTTGTATTAATGTATAATCGAGTTGCAGTCAAGGTCTCCAGTACTAGTATATATAGTACAGCGTTGAGATTGTCTGATCAACTTTATTGCAAAACTTGTTGAGTGAAATACCAGTAGCAGCCCACACTGTCGAATTTATTTTAACCTTGTATATTTCTTAGTCACATCTCAGTCAAAGTGTTAATAACAAGTTAAAGTGAGCTTTATTGTCAATTCTGCTGTACATACAAGACACACAGTGGAATCAAAATCGTATCTTGCTGCTCTCCTAGAGTGTAGGTATATATATCAGGTAATGTAGACAAATTACTGTATATCACCAAAAGAGAAAATATAGGAAAAAAAGAATACAAGGATTTAAAATTGAAGTTGAACCAAAATTCCAATGAGCACAATCCAATAAAATATATTCTTTAAATGTGCAATATACAAGATAGTGTAGTCTCAGAATAAGCTGTAATTGTCCATCGATTTGAAATGTGCATCCTCAGTTTTAGCTGATTTTTTTGGAAAAAATTAAAGGTATTTTACAGTTTAATCAGTTTGACTGTCCCCATGTTTTCCACATATCCTTCACCATATAATATAGGTCAGATAAGTGTGACTCCTACACCCTCTGAAGATGTTGGAATAGAAAATAATTATTGTTATAGATATCTTCAAGATCACATGTACACATTTAGGACAGTCTTTGCTCCATATTTTCAACGTGTGAGACATGTTGTTCTTCATTCTTTATTGTGTCATCAACACTTAGCTCATGATGTTTTACTCTTTCCATATGGAAAAAAAAATATTAGCATGTAAAACTGTATGAATGCAAAAGAGAGATGGTAGATCCAAACATAATCAACCCGCTTTATTATAAGATTTCAATGTATAACCTGAAAAAGTACTCATATAATGCTGATGTAGGATTTTCATTTTACTTAAGTGCATAATTGTTACTTGTAATTGTATGTGTTTTCATTTTAAGTGTAAGAGTAACTATAAACTTTTTTTTTTTAACAGCAAATACTGAAAAAGTCAAGAGGATGAAGACACCGAAGATCATCCTGGACTTCTGTGTTTTTCAAAAATATATTTGAACTCTTTTTCCCTCATTGTTTATTTTGTTTTCAACTAAATTATTGGTTATTGTTTCTGTATTATTATTATTATTATTTTTTTTTTAACAATTTTAAATTCCTTTGTATCTGACATTAAATCTGCGATATTTTCGGTTTCCCCTGGTGTAAAAAATGATTTTTGACAGAATTTACAACCTGTATTGCCTCTGGAATTAAAAACTTTATGTGCACAAACTGTGTAAATAGGTCATTTTTGTGTTCATTCAAAAGTTAACCAACTATAACAAAAAAAAAAAAAATCTAGGAAAATTAAATATTTTACAACTTTAAAGTTCTTCGTTTTCAAGCTTCTTTCAGCTCTTGCCTTGCACTCCTATCGTCCGTCATGGTGCATGTTTTTAACCTCATGCTTCACAGCCTCTTCGAATTCCTCACCCCTTCACGCTACATAGATTATCTGAGTTTTCTGAGATCATATCCAGTTCATTCCTTATCACCGCAGGGTTCTTCCCAGTAAGATATTCAACCTCCGGAGCGCGTGTTACTCAGACGAGCAAGGGTCAAAGTCATAAAAAAAAAGAAATCATCTGATCGCACTGCAGAGTATCTCTTAAATGCGGACGGAGAAGCTTGTTGTGTCTGCTCCACCAGAACCTTGACAGCAGGTGGTGATCTGAACACTGCTTCTGGGTTGCATTAGATTGGATTAAAACATTTTTTTATTATTATTTATTATTATTGAACTTTTTCCAGAATTCTCTTTCCTCACAGTCTTGATATGCATGAAAACCACATATATTATAATACCAAAAGAAATCTGAAAGTGATTCTGCTTTAATGGTTGTTTTTGCGATGTCTTCTCGTAGAAATGGCCGAAGTGAAGTGGCTTGTGTCCGCATGTTTCACACCGGCGCCTGACTCACCCTTTTATGATTTATTTGGCTCTCTGTTGCTTGGTGCTGTCCATCTTTACTTCTCTGTCTCTCTCTGCCAGTTGAGACATTCCTCGGCTTCCAGTGGTTATTTTCTTCAAGAATCTAATCTGGCACCCCGGCGAGCGGAGCCTTGTCATGTTTATGTTCCCAGTCGGATTGACGGGGGCGTTACTGGCTTTGTGGAGCGCTGCCATTCTGACCCTCTGAACCCTCCGCACCTTTTCTCCGCGAGAAGTCTCGCTATTCTCAAAAGCGATTCACGTGTTTTTATTTATTTATTTATTTTTTTATGACAAAGCCCTCTGCGATCCAATAACACATCTGTGTCCGTTTTTAAAAACTAAACAAACCGTTTTACCTTTTTTTTTTTTTTTTTTTTATTACTATTATTTTGTTTTTGGGCTATGTCTCCATCATGATGAGTCTTTTAGGGTAATAAAAATCTTGAGTGGCATGAACCAATCAGTGTATTTATTTTATGATGATTAAAAGGTACTTTCTCTTTAATGAAGCCTCATTTTAAGAGTTAAAAAAAACCAACTTTATTTTTTAATCATATGAAGAGAGTGTTGTTGAGCCTGGATTCAGATGGTTATAATTTGTGTTGCAGATGAAGTTCAGTCTTTTACTTTCAGGATCTCTGGTGTTTCTGTGTACGCGACCGGCATGTGAAGTGACCTTCTCTTGTATTAATACTGCAATGGGAATATAATTGTGTGCATAAAAAAATAAGCGACCGCATTTAGCAATGGTTCAGCAGCATCTTTTATTAATTAACTTGTTCAGCCACCTTGTTTACTGCGTTTAGGGTAGTTGTTTACCGCTCAGGCCAGCCAATGGAGCCTTGTCCAGCCCTTCTTTCTTTCTGGCCATCTCCTTTTCTTTTTTTTTTTTCTTCTTTTTTTTTGAGAAATAAATCAGCTGCAGCGTAAAATACGGCTTCAAATCTCCTGCTGATTCTTCTCATGATATTTTTCCAGACAAGCCAAGAAGTAAGAACTTGCTTTGCCTTTCTTAACAAGGACCACATGCTTTCACAGGTTTCAAAGCACGCCGTTGGTTCTTTCTGCAGAAAACAGCATCACGTGTGTCTGAAACCAACCTGACCGGATTTTCTTTTCTTTCTTTTTTACATACAATGTGATGGCACTTACATGCTATTACTTTTGAATTTGGCAGGAATTTGATGTTCTAACAATTGAAAGGCCCTAAAATGGTTATGCATCGAGCACAACATCGTGAAATAAAAACAGTAAAGCATCCCCCTGAAGCGGCTGCCGCGTGAAACTGCAATGGCAGAGAGTTCAGATCTGTCTTTAAGAGATGTGGGAGAAAAACCGAGGAGTTCCCAAAACAGCTGATAAAACACCCCAGGACTGCAAACAACAAATCTTTTGGAGGACAGAAACATTCATCGCACGAAAGCATTTTTGTGGGAATCGCAGGTCCTGACAACTTAAAGTGTCAAGTTTTTTTTTTTTTTTTTTTCAAGTTTTAATCTCACTGGGAGGTAGTCAAATCATCTTTTAGTTTTGGCTTTGATTTCTTGAAGTCATGCATTATTGCAAAAACATACAGTGCCCGATGGCGGGTCAAAGGTAAATCTAAAGTCAGAGAAGAAAATGCTCACATGGGAGTTGCAGTTTTTCTCTAATCCTATCCATGTGAGGTTGATATTGAGCTGAAGAAATGCGGGACACTTTATTTCACGTAACTCAATGAGGGGATTTCTTGTTTTCTGCCATCGTTACTGCTGGTTTCAGTTCTGTTTTGATGGAATGATGGAGAACTGATGTGCGGTGGTCAGTTCTAAATGCACACAGTAACTTGCCGCTATCATGCTATTTATCTCAGTCTTAATAAACAGAAAATAAATGATGAACATATCAAGGACAGGTGCTTACATGTGTTCTAATGATATTAACTTGAAAGTGTTCATTTCCGAGCTTATATGTAACTTCAGGTAACCCATCTCAATATATGTTGTACTTCAATATAGCAACTAAAACTAAAACTTGAAATAAAGCGTAATAAAAGCTACCATAAAAAAAAAAAACCCAACGTACATTATCTTTGAAACTGCAATGTCTTCCTGGTGTATGAATTACTTCCAGGTGTGACGTCACAGATAACTACAATCCTAAAACTCCGAAACATTCCTGCGTTGCACGTCAAAACAGATGTTCATCTTCAAATGCAGCACATTCTGTTTTATCCGTCTCAGGGACACCGGAGCTTGAACCCACGTCACAGTAGGCAAACGGGAGTTTACAAACGTTACCGACTCCCATCACAGAGAGATGTTGTGTTTATACATATTCTAGTCACCATTTCACACGTCTTTGGATTTTCGGAGGAAATTGGACCCGGGAAGACATGGAAAGTCTGTAAAGTGTATTTCTTTTACTGTGAGAGTCAAAGTGCTAACCGCCACTATCAGCGTTAAGTAAAATTAATAATGCAAAACTACCTTTTGCAAATAAGCTGCACTGTGTTGTACTTGGCATTCCTGCAAGATCAAAACACACCACCGCACACGGTATTTCACTGTAAACTGCCCCATCTTTCTATGCACACCCAAGAAATTCATTGGCTCATGCTCATCTACATCGGCTCTGCTCATCTTATTATGTTGACGATTCCCAAAACACACAGTGTAACTGGTCAATCCTTATTCCGATCTGCCGCACCCACACGCTGGAGTAATCTAAAGGACACATTCAAACTGGACTATTTCATCTCCAAGTCAGTGTTCAAGGTCTCACCAACACAAACAGCCGGATTCCGGATTCACGATATTGATGAAATTCCTGTAAAATTTGTTTTTGAAGACTATTTATATACGTTATCTGTTGATGGTTAATCCAAAATATTGAGCCCCCTTCTTCTTTTAAAAGGTCACTGATGTTCAATGGAATTTCCTCTTTAGAACATTTTGAACAAGTGTTTAATAATGTATAGAATAATACGCAACATCATCCTTTATAAAGCACATATTGTATAGCAGTTTGGAACAAGAGACACTGTGGATGTTAGAATGGATCAGAAGGAGGAGAATCGAGTGAGGACACAGGAGGAGAAGGAGGAGGAGGGGGAGGAGGAGGAGGAGGGTAGGAGTGTGAACGCAAGTGTGTGAGAGAGAAGCAAACCTTCCCCAAACTTTACATTAGATGTCGGCCGCGGCTGTCATATGATGGTTTCTTTTGTGTTTGCATTCTTCATGGTATTCTGCCGGCTTCACTGATTTCATGGAATGCACATGGGATCTTTTCTTCAAGGAGACTTTTCTGCATTTCTGTTACCCGGCCAGGAGTCTCCTCATGCGTTCATGTGAAAGACTTTCGTGAGGATCTCTGCCCTTTCTTTTTTTTCCCCCCCTTTCTGATATGCGTATCGTGGGATTTGAGATGTGAAGTGAGGTGCGTTCGTGGACTGGATGAACGCCGCAGCAAAGGTGAAGGAAATGCAGATACAGTCCTTAATTTGTATTCTGCACTTCATGAATCTTACAAAAGGCCAAGACAGCACAAATATTGTGCGACGCAGACGTAAGTATTCATGCTTCTTCAACACTGGTAATTGCTTCGGCTCTTGGGGAAATCTGCTTTATCTCTCCAAGTGTTCTCCCAGTAGATACAGACACTACATATGGAGACAATAATGGCACTCTTCCAGGGGAACATTGTGGGCAGGGATTGCCAGTGAATTTACTCACTTGCACAAAACATTTTAATATGATATGGTCTCAAAAAAAAAAAAAAACTAAGCACAAAGAACTGAGTTTAGTATTGCAAAAAATCCAGGATTTATGTTGTTGTGACACCCAATCAGATGGAATCCCTCTCTCACCCGCGTAAACATACATTTTATATCCACAACAGGCAGCTCTTCGGTGAGCAGCGTCTGTCCGTCCGGATGCGCGACATGCTCGCCCCTAAATGGCTGCCTGTCCTGTAAACCTCGCCTCTTCTTCCACCTGGAGCAGGACGGGATGCGGCAGAAGGGAACCTGTCTGACCTCCTGCCCCAGAGGTCACTACGGTGTGCGTTCACCACACATCAGCACCTGCACCAGTAGGTACCAGCAAGCGCATGCCGAGTGGGTTAATAAACAGTTTAAAGTACTGTGATGTTCTAAATCAGTCCTGTTTTATAGAACTGAGATTTAAGACTAATCCAAATCAGGTATGCCTCAAACACTCAGTAGCCTGATTCGTATTTAGCGACGTTGTCCGATGTCCCGATGCTTTGGCCACTGCACTGACCGAGGTTCTTTTTCACTGGCCCGCAGAGTGTAAGTTGGACTGCGCATCCTGCTTCAGTGAAAACTTCTGCACGCATTGCCACCAAGGCCACTTCTTGTACCGCGGCAAATGCGAGAGCAGCTGTCCGAAGGGGCTGACGGCGAACACGGCCCTGCGGGAATGCACAGGTAAGAACGCCACGCCACAGCTCCGTATTCTTCATGCAGCTTCCACGTGTGACTGTAATATGTTTCTCCCTGATATCAGAACATGACGTTACATTGAATGTATGTTGCTCTGTGTTAGAGTGCCCTGCAGGCTGTGAAATGTGTGTGAGGAGGAACATGTGCACGCGATGTAGAGCAGATCTGTACCTCCTCCAGGGCCAGTGCCTCCTTACCTGCCCAAAAGGCTTTGAGCCCGATGTACAGCACATGCAGTGCATACCCCAAAGTGAGAGATGACCCAGTTCTCTATAATGCATGACACACAAGACCTTCTAAAACAACAGTGCATTATATCAGCATTTTGTTTTTACCCACAGTAGCCCACGTTTTTTTAATCTCCCTCTGCTTGGATGAGTCTATCTAATCGTCCTCTGTTTGCTCTAGTTCACTGTGAAGTTGGGGAATGGACAGAGTGGGGTCCATGTGTTCGGAAACAGAACACACGGGCCTATAGGAGGGGAGAGGAGGCACGCACCCGGCAAGTCCTGATCTCCCCAAGTTTCTATGGTAACCCCTGTCCACATGTGTCAGAAATCAGAAAGTGTGTCCTCAAAGAAAGAGAGAGCAACAAGTTGTAAAAAAAAGTTTAACCGTTTGCTGTTTTACTGCACATATTGTCTCGTGACATGGAAACTGCAAGAATGTGCTCATCCAATATGAATCTAAGTTTCCAGTATCCAAGGAGATGATGTGGTAATACTGGATAACATTATGAGGCACCTAATTTAATCACCATGCTGCTTTTCTTGGTCTTACATGGACTTTTATTTTGTATGTTTTATATCTATTTTTAAATTTATTTGGTTGACTTTATATCCAACTGCAACTTCTTGGGGAATGCACGATGTATTATTTGTAATAAAACCTATGAAGAAAAATCTCTTTTGGCCCTGAGTTCTTGAAAACATTCATGGATAGCAGTTAAAATGTCTGATTGACGGGAGTTATTGTTTCAAGTTTTGAACAAAATCCTATTTTCACATGTTGTCATCCCTCCAACAATTTAATGACATGAATGTTATGCTTTTCCTACTTTGACAGGTTGGGATTTTATCTGGAGTCACTGTTGATAGTTAGCTTTTTTCAAATTACAATTTCTCACAGAGTATCATTGTGGGATATCCTTTGTGTGGGGGGGGGTATTTTAGAATGCAAACTGAAAAAAGCATAAATGGTAGTACTGTGCAGATTATGAAGAGCACATTTGTTGTTTTATTGTTTGTTTTTGTTGTTTTTTTTACTTCAAACACAACTGATTAAATTCCATTGGGCAAGCCGCTGGGCACGTACGGCGTGTGGCTTTGGTAGATCTGTAGAAGGTGTGCACCATGCAAGAGGACGGGACTGTGGCCTATCCAGACGCTATGGAAGTCAGGTGGGCTTGGCTGGTATGGTTTGTCAAACAACGCAGTCACCGATCGGCGGATATAACTTCACAACCAAAAATAAATGCCACCGTATGATCATTTCCATCTTCGTTTCTGCTGAGGACGCTTGTAGAGAACCCCGGTGTCCAGGTGGGTGTATTAGTACAGACATGAAATACACGGTAAAGCATACTGACAGCTAAGAGGCTAACTGTCAGACTAGCATTAGCTCGATAAATGTTTGACCTTAGTTGACTGGTGAAGAGCAATCGTGTCACTTCACACCCATCAAGCAACTTTCTGCTGTCATAGTATGAATTATAATATCTGTTCACTGAATTTGCAGCTTGTAAGTTAGTGGCTTTGTGGATATGTTAGCCTAGCAGTTAGCATTGTCAAGCAGATGAGGCCCTTTCTGTGTTTTAAAGACATTAGAAGTGTCAGATATGCGCCTATTGTAGCTGTTATAGACCTTAAAACCTTACACATTACTTTTATATTTCTTTATAAATTATAATTCGTGAGTGGGCGTTCCCAGTTGCAGCGCAAGTTAAGAGTGCAAAGTTACATGGAGTTTCATTTGTATTCCACAAGTTAGATGATTTAGGAGTTTCTCTCTAATATTGACCATGACTTATTTTGATGATCCTGTTTATCTGTCTGCAGCATGGCAGGCTGTGGAGGAGTGGACTGTTCATTGGACAACACCCCAGCTCCCTCCAAACAAAAAGAAGTGGAAGATAGCTGTGCCACTGAATTGCCCAGCACCACCACCCCCGAGTGTGCCATCTGCCTGCAGAGCTGCGTCCACCCTGTCCGGCTGCCGTGCTGCCACGTCTTCTGTTTCCTCTGCGTGAAAGGCGCCTCCTGGCACAGCAAACGCTGCGCTCTGTGTCGGCAGGAGATCCCCGAGGACTTTCTGGAGAGGCCTGTCCTCCTCTCACCTGAGGAGCTGAAGGCGGCTGCTGCGGGACTGAGTCGAAGCGGGGTGGCAGGAAGCGAGTCCTGCCGGGACTACGCCTGGTACTATGAAGGACGCAATGGCTGGTGGCAGTACGACGAGAGGACCACCCGTGAGTTAGAAGAGGCCTTCGCCAAGGGCAGGAAGAGCACCGAGATGCTGATTGCTGGGTTTCTGTATGTGGCCGATCTGGAAAATATGGTGCAGTACCGCAGAAACGAGCATGGGCGCAGACGCAAGATAAAGAGAGATGTTGTCGATATCCCAAAGAAAGGGGTGGCGGGACTGAGGTTGGAGCCTGAAATTGCTCCTACTTTACCTCCCCTTACTTCGGCAGCTTCGGATCGCATCAGCTCGGCCGATGGATCGGACTCTGCCGGCCAGTCGCAGTCCTCCTTTGGGCTGCTGCTGTCTCTTCCTCCCGTGAGACCTCAAACCCTCCTGGGACGTCCTCTTCCTAGTCCTCTGTCTCATTCACCTTCAACCCTGGAGGAGTCTTTCTCCCAGCTTCTAATCAGCCATCCCGAGGGCGAAGAGGTGGAGGGAGACGACGACCTGGAGATGTTTGAGAGCGCATCGGGCAGCAGCGAGAGCGAAGAGGAAGACGAGCGTGAGGGAGAGGGAGCGGATTCAGCGGCGCAGAGAAGACTTCGGCAAAGACCACTGAGAGAGAGCCAGCCCACCAGGATCCCTCCAAGGGGCAGGCCTGCGAGCTCTGCACTCAGTCTGCGCTCTCGAAGTCCCGATGGTCAGTGCACTGTGACAGAAGTGTGACTGGGACGTTTTTATGGATAGCTCTCCACCTCTTTATCAGTTCTGCAAAAAAAACAAAAAAAAAACAACTTGTATGCATTCATGGCAAAAAAAATACACACTTTCTATTGTTTTTTTTTTAATCTGTGATCACATTTTCACACATCGGTCAGGTGCCAAATATGATCTTCAAATATGATTTGACCTGCTTTTCACATTGCATTTCAGGAAAAAAACAAAACAACCTCAGTTGAATTAGATGGCCTCTCTTTAATTTACAGACGTCTCACTCAAATCCGCAGGAACTCAGACGACGACTCACAGCTGTGTCCTCATTTGTTTATCTTTCAGTCAACACTTCTGGGATAAACTTTCTATGTTGTCGTCTGCCTTTGTGTAGATAGCGCATCCACCAAATATTTAGCTTCATTCAGAAATGACTAAAACCGCAGTACCCAAACAAGAGCGTTGAAGCCATTTAAAGAGACTTTTTTTAAAAAATTGTGTTTTAAAGCTTTTTTGTTCTGAAATTTAAAACGTGGTCTGAACTGACAACACGAGGAGTAATGCGACTCGCTCGACTCTCGCTCAGTGTTGTCTAGGCAATCATTTTGTCACTGATCTCAGTTGCGATGGCGCAATACAACTTCTTAATAATATAACGTGTTGCTCGCAAATCTTTTGCGCTTTTTGATGTGATTGTTTTCTTAATTTCTCCTTTAAAAAAAAAAGTCAGAATCAAGCTTAACTGTAGCACCTTATGAACCAGACACATAAACTTTTACCTTCTGGTCTGATTACTTTTAAGTTAATGTGTTTGATTTGGACTTAATGATGAACTAAC
>OMNM01035630.1:0-10565 GCA_900302745.1 Parablennius parvicornis | reverse complement strand
GTATCAAACATGTAAAAATAATATCATGAGAAACTAATAGTGGATTGTAAAAGATTATTTCCAACTGCTTTTGTATTTGAATGAGTATTGAAATGATGATAACCTCTGTGTCCCGCTGTTTTTAGTGTGACAGGTTTGCTTAGAAAGTAGAAATTTGAGCACTAGTTACTTCATTTGCACATGATCTAGCATGAAATCCTCACTAGTTGCGATCCTGGTGAGATTTATTATGACTTTGAGTTTGAGATGGGAGTTAAGAGGTCCTCCGGGACATTTACCTGGATTGAAAATGGCTTTTTTTGACATAATTTCTCTAAATGATGGCTGTCAGCAAAATTACAGGCTTCCTAAATATTCCACATGGAAGCTCGCGGAAGATGACAGTTTCACAGTCGAACGCTCAAGGTATCCTGTAAGTCTCACAGTGCAGCAGGAGGAGTTACACAGTAAAAATAAACACCCATTTCAGTGATGGCCGCCACAGCAACGTGATCTGCAATTTGTGTTCCTCTTTCGAGGCGACTGCTCATAAATCTGTCGCTTTCTCCTCTGCGTTTTGCGACGTCCTCCCCTCAGAGCAGCCAGGCACGCTGACATTTATTCACCCCGTGTGCCTGTCAGCAGCCACAGCTTAATCCAGGGAGGTGATAATGGAGCCTCCAGCTCTCGGCCTGCGAAAGGAATCACCCGTTCAGCTTTTCCCCTCTGGGGGCCCGAGAAAATTCATGGGTACAGATCCTATCATTTCCCCTCCTGTTTAACGTATTCAGCAGAGCGATCTGTCTTTCATTAACTTGTGCACAGTTGTTTATGGTGGAATAAATCCAGAGTTTAGACATCAGCCTGGATACGGCATTACCTTGAAGACGGGATCTCTTACCGTTTACGTAGGTGTAAAATGAACGTATAAACTAATTCATGATATGTATCACGGCTAATTAGGCACGGAGGAGTTCTCTGATTTCAATTACGGATAAAGGGTAGTAGATGTGTGGGATCCTCAAGCCTGAACTTCATAAATTCACAATGTGACCACCAGAGGATGCTATATGACAGTACCGTGCACAATATTGTTTTTGTTTTTTGGGTTTTTTTTTTTAATTCAACCTCTTGTCCTGTGCTTGTTTCTCCATCAGTGGGAAGAGTGTGCAGTCAGTTGTTGATGCTGTCATTGGCAGGATGCTGCCTGTCGGTTGTAGACGTCCCACTTACTGTTGACCGCCGTGACCCTCCTCCTTAAGGGACCAGTCATTTTGGATAATAGTAATCCAACATCGTTGTCCTCAGGAGTTCACTCTGCTGCATCCCGGAGCAGCAGCAGCTGTTTTTCTTACTCCACACTGTCCGTCGAGGGTCACAGTCTGTGCACTGTGAGGTTTTGGTCTCCAACCGAGCCGGTTCAGTGGACACCAAGGAAACAGCTGGAGCCTCCCCAACTTTCTGTTTGTTAGAAAGTCTCACCATATGTGACCCTGGTCTGAAGCAGCTTCGGTGGTTGGCGGTTCCTGATTTAGCCTCTAAAATCAGTTGTTTTATCATCAAAACACTGTTATTGTTTCATCATACTTTGAAGTAAATCTACTGTCTAAGGAGGTCACATAATTGTGTCAATTTACTCCAATGTGACCGGATACAACCTCAAAATAAGTGTGAAGACCATTAAAGGGCAGCACAATAAATTAATGAGAACGTTGACAGCAATCATGATGTGTTACCCCGGATGGCTAAAATGGTTGTTTTTGTCTTTTTCTAGAAAACAAATTATTTCCCAAAAAATAATAAATCAAAATAGAGAATTACAAATAAGGACAGACTTCTTGAATAACCAGTTTATCTCTTTTAAAGATTTTTTTGTTGTTTGCTAATTTCTCTCCATTGATCAAACACACAAGTGAACCAGCATCACGAGCCTCTAGGTAAAATAACTGAATAAAGTGGATTGTTTACAGATATATTTGTAAGAGCAGCTAGGAGCGTTTACAGAACATCTGAAAAGCTGCATATTGCTGTAAATCCAGACTCAGTTTTACAGCAATTAACGTTATTTCATCAGCAGATTGTACATAAAGTCACATAAATGTCTTTTAAAATGAAAGCCGGGCTGCCGATTGTTTGTCTCGTTAACCACTGCTGGGATTCAAAGAGAAAGTGATGAACTGTAGGAAGTCAACTAATAGACAGCAATGTATTGATATAGAGCCCTGCAATAGTTGGATCTCTTATAGTTTTGTAGTAGTTTATCATATAATTTAATGAATACAATTATTAATCTTGCGGTTTTCACATGATTTCTTAACAATTTATACAAACAATAAGTTATGCTGTCTGTCCACACACACACACACACACACACACGCACACCCTTCAAATTGCATCCTGTTTACCTGTTACACTTTGATATGTCAGTGGATAAATATGATCCTCTGAGGATTGCCATTCCATTCACCCCATTGACGCCCCTTCTGTATTTGCTTGTCTTCTACTTCAGTTGTCACAATATCATCTTTTATAAGTCTGCCGTGGTTTGGCTTCCTGTGGGACGTCTGTCTCTGTGTTTTATTGTTCACTCTCTCTCTCTGTCTCTCTTTCACTGTCTCCACCAACAACCAGTGGAAGCAGAAAGTCTCCACTCCTGAGTTTGGTTCTGCAGACTTCTTCCTGCACCATGCAATGGCCATATTCTAATTGGTTCTATATAAATACAACTGCAATTCTAATGTCTCCTCTCTTCAATTCTAATCTCTCTGCAAGGGAGCCAAATTAGTTCATTGAAAATATCCATAATACCCAGAAGAAGAAGAAATCCCTCAATTTGGTTTCTTCAGCCCACTGCAGGATTTTCCTCGGTCACGCTCCTCATGAACCGCCCGGCAAAAGCAAATCAATCAGCCCGGAGCTGCAGGACCTGTTACAGTCAGAAACCCTACAAGATCAACAAGGAAACGTTGTTTTTTTTTTTTTTTCTGCTACAGGGGGAGCGCGGGCAGCTGTAAGGTGGGGCGGAAGCTACTTTCACTTGGATTTGGTTCTGCTGGGCACATCACTTCAGGTCTCATGTTGGGTCTAAATAAGGCACGCTGTGAAATACACCGTAAAGAAAATGTAAGTTCAAAGGGAAAAGAAAAAAAAAAAAAAGAAGAAGAGGCTAAATGTGGTTTTGGAGGAATGTACCGAGAGCAGATTTGTAGTATCTAAAATCTTGCTATATATCCCAGAGGGATGCAGCTTTATTTAAATTTATCCACAAATACCATGAATCAGTGTGAAGGTTGGTAGCATGACAAAACGGTTTGATAAAACGAGGTCTCGGAATGATACGCCTTCAAAACGGTTTGGAGTAATTGCAAATCAAATTAGAAACAAACCTGAAATCTGTAAACTGAATAAATAATACAATCCCACATATCGAATGCAGCGTGGCTGTCTTTTAAAAATTACTACCTACAGAAAAGTTTATTACCCACAGAGTACAGTTTACACTTAGAAAAGTGTTTATGTTCATTTATTCATTATTCATAACTCAGCTTAGACCCATTAGAGTTGCAGAAAGTTGGCGCCGGTCCCCCAACTGTGAACGAAAAGCAGATTACACCATGGACAGGCTACAGTCCATCACACAGCTAATACAGACAGACGCATATAAACACTGTCACACCTCTGTACAATGCTTTTGGACTGTGGGAAGAACCGCGAGGACTCGCAGAAAACACTCATGAATACAGAGAGAATATTCAGGTTTGACACAAAAAGAAAGGTGAGGTTGGTGAGAGTGAATATCAAAAACTAAACATACTTTCACACACAACAATGACAAGATGTTAAACCTCTGTTAAGAACGACTGGGATGAAGTATCAAACAACCGACTTTAGAATTACAAGATAAACTCGCTCTCGCCACAGTTTCCCCAGAGTGCTAACCTGTCCTTCACCATGGACCCATTATTGACCAAGAACAAACCACTAACAATAAATCCACTTCACTTGTGTAAAGTCTCAAAAGGCCTCCTACAATCTTTCACCAATGGCGATGGTTCGCTCTTTATAGGGTGTAAAATGCAGTTCGCTGGCTTGACATGGGCGTTATAATGTCTGGATAGAATACGTGTCAGCTTGTATGTGCACGACCCTTCCAAAGAGTGGCTGAAACATGAATCAGTGTAGATTATTCATGTAGATTTACTCCCTTTAATGAGATTTCATGATTTTAAGTTTGTGTTTGAGGCCACCTTGGTCGGCAGAGCTAAAAGCTTGCACCTTTTAAACTCATTTGATATGCAGTATTTAATTTACTGATTTAGTAATCTCAAAAACTGTTGTCTGAAAAAAAGACAAGACTAATGATAATAACTGCTTTATGTGAGAAATATTTCTTTTTTTAGTAAATGTGTTTTTTTTTTTCATGTAGCTCCTCATGTCCTCACCTCTGGTCTTGCAAAAGGATGCTTCCACAAAGCAGGGGATTTAATCAGCTCTCATAAGACTGGAAAATCACACACTCCGCCATTGGAGCTACATCAACTTATAAATATATTAAAGGAAGTGGCAGGTGTTGTGGAACAAACACCTCTCTGTTTTTGGTCGTCCTCTGCATCATTGCAGGTCCCCCTTCATTGACAGCTGGAGATCAAGTGAACTGTTCATTAATCACCTTGTTCTGAGGAGATCAATTATCTATTTAGCCCCGTGACCAGATTACTCCCTTCAGCGTCGCTGAAACCTGTAATTACAGCGGCCTCACCTGTCCAGTACGAAACAGGTTTCACTGTGGGGATTTACACTTTTGTGAATGTTAAAGGCATAAATAATAGAACTAACAAGGCTTTTCCTTGTGTAAACTATCTAGTTTAGTGTTTCACAATTGGAATATTATCATTTTTCTTCTGTACCAAAGAAAAAGGTCGCCCAACCATCACAAGACAAGCGAACAAATCCACAAACAAAAGCATCCACATTCACTCCTTCAAGAAATGAATACTTTCAATTCAAAGACAATCTTGCTGTTGAAGGAAACCAGAATAAACTAAGAAGACTGACCTAAGTACAGAAAGAAACTTCACACAGAATCAAACAGGGATTTTTTTTTAAGCTCTGTGGCATGAATGCAACCACTACACTACGATGGTGCAGCCTCAATAACGTACATTATGTGGTCACAGAGAAACGTTCTATTCTGATTTCAGACAATAAAGTCCCTTGAAACATCACTGATTCATCAAAATGTGTTGAAATGTAATATCTTTTACCAATCAAAAGGCCTTATCTGGACTTGCCCGAAAATCACATGTGAGAAAATTCAGTTTTTACCCCCTCAACAACCCCTGATATTTAATTTCCGCCCTTGATGAGAGACTAAACTAATCACGATCAGTGGGTTTTTGATCATTTACAACCTCTTCTATACGTTCGCACCTAACAGATTCAGACACGGCTCGCGACATGTGTTACAGTGTTTGGCCCCGGCATGCTGTGTGCTAAGTGACCAGCTGACAAACGCGCATGACACGTAGACACGAACGCCAGACGGGCTGGGCCCCCGTAGAGTCGGTCCCTGGCGCCGTCGCGCTCGCAGAGATGGATCCTGGAGTCACGCGCCATTTGTTCAAAGAGGGCTATGATTTGGCAGCCTTTCCCGACAGCGAAGAGGACCACTGGCACCACAGTCCGGGCTCGCTCACCGCAGCTCTGCCAGCACCAGGCCAAGGCTGTCATTCAGTTAGTTATTATCCTGCTACTACTGTTGCAGTGCCAACAGGACATAAGACATATTAGGTCTCCTAAAAGTGTTTATGTAGATGGTAGGCAGTGATATATATATATATAAAAAAATAAATAAATTAAACTGGATTTTTCTTGTTATGTAATTTATTTTGGCATGTAGATGCAACATGGCAATAATAAAGGCACTTTGGTGCTAAAACAACCGACTCAGCAAAGATATTTTGGCAGTCAGTGTATAGAACATACAGTAGAGGATGATTTTATTGAAGTCTGCACAGCAGAGCGGTACTTTCATTTTTGGTTCAGCCGCCTTCAGGAGTGTTTACGAGAATCAGAAGCTCATGACTGAGTGTCAGAGAGGAGCAACAACATCATATCCAATGTGGATCATTCAAAGTAACCTAAAATATGCACTGAGCTACTCTTATGGATTGGCTCCCCAATTACTCTTTGTCAGATAATTTATGTTTTAGAAGGTATCATGAACATCAGTGTTGTATGCAAATGTGTTATTATATATAAAAAAAAAAACAGGCATACACGAGACGACTACTGTTACTGATACTGTGCAGGGCTTGTGAACTGCCGTGGCTATGTTTGCTTTTCCTTTTTATTAATTAAACTTTGTGGTATTTTTTCTCTTCGTTTACAAGTTGCGAGCTTATGACTGTAACTGGTGGATCGAATTCCATTTTCACCGAATTCCACACCTTAGGAAGGGCATCCAGTATAAATCCAGCTTTTATTATAATTATAGTGAGTTTGAAACCTAATCTGTTCCATGTGTTGGTAAATGATTAAGTACTTACTTTCATTTGTTATGTATAAGCACAGTTTTTTGAGGAGGACTCGCAAGTACCACCGCTGTAGTAAATAGCAGTGAACTCCCACTGAGTGCTGCAGGGCAGCAGCCCACTGCTCTTAGTGTTTGTACATAAGGTGAACTGTGAATATGATGGGTCAAACACAGTGAAATAATCTCACCAAAGAAATCTATAGATTGTGTTGGTGGTATTCTCTGCCACATGGTGGTGGCAGAGAATATTTCCGGTTTTCATCTGGGTCTGGGAGCCTGTTTGAAGTTTTCATCTTCTCCCTGTGTTTGGTACAAAAGTGGGATTTGAGCATTGTATACCAGCTACTATACTGTGGTGTTGTCTGTATGATGAGCTGGTAGACAACATTAACCACCCAGAGGAGAATAAGGACCGGGAGTCATGGCACTCTGGCCGCCATTGTTGTGATTGTATATCTACGAACTGTTTAATATGGCCATTGTGCACATGTGCAGCGGCTGCATTTCAGACACGTTTTCTTTTTCCCCATTTCAATGGAGGAGGAGCATTTTCAAAAAGTTGTGTTTTCAGTGACTGCGAGCACCATTAAGACCGACAATGCAACAAAAGTTTTCATTTTACAATCGTGAACAATGTCATGTAAATGGGGCCTGATGTACACTAGAGATCTGACTTCCATTTCATATAGAGCTCCGTGGCAGTCGTGTTCGACACCATTTGGTTTTCCCACAGAGGCACTGAGACAGGAATTCCATTTCTTTTTTAAATTAAATGAAAATGAACTGGGAAAAACCACATACTCCGACACCCTCCCGCCTCTTTCGGGCTCCTCTGCAGTAGCTGTGTGCTCTGCCTGTCACTTCTGTGTCTGGGCAGCTCCTCCTTTATGGGCAGAGAGGTGATTAAGCAAGATGTGAATCAGGTGCGCTGCCTCACCTCTCTGCCACATACTCATTTTGAGTTTTTTTTTATGATTTCTCTTCTGAAAAATGCCTGTATGGAATTTGTTTTCATGTTATAAAAGTACTTTGTGGGTAATTTCATACATTGTCACCTCTGACAAATGAGCCATTATGATCATGGCAGCAGAAGTCTACATTCTCAGATTAAAGTCAAGACCCTGTAAACTCTCTCTACCTCCAGAAGTTGGCATGGGAGCAGGAGAAACCTTTTCTTTCTCGAAGCACTTATTTCCGTCATGCGCTTCTGCTTCTGCCAGGACTGTTTGTTTTAGAGTAAGAAGCGGAAAGTGTTGCTGTTCCACCATCCGACACTTGATGGTTGGCTGAGTTAATGAATGCGTCTTGCAGTGGCAGGAGACACTTGAGATAAATCCGGCCTCAGCTTGGTGCCATCAGAGGTTACTTGAGGTACACAGGAAGTAGCCTGCTTAATGTCCCTCTCAATGAGCGTGTAGTTTAGGAATGGCATCGCGGAGGAAGCGTTTGGTCGTGTTTACATACCCCGGCTGACGAATGGCCAAAAGAAGGCAAACAAAACAAGGTTAGACTGTAGGAAAAAAAAAAAGAAGCAATGTGTCTTTCTTTGCCCGTAAGTGTGTGCCAAGACATGGACTTCTGGAAGTCAAAGAAGAAATGATGGATGGAATGAAACTTCTTTAGTTTAAGAGTGGACTCAACCATTATGGGGTCGCCGTTGTAGTTATTGCCATCTACTGGCCGTAGATCGCATGCACAGCAGCAGCAGCAGCAGAAAAGTTGTATTTTAAGTTGGAGACATAGTCGGAGTGAAAGTTTTTCGTTTTTTTAATTGAAAAAAATCATTTAAACAGAGCCTCTATCTATAAATAATTTATATTCATAATTTCTATTTTCTTAGGCCATTACAGAATGTTCCTTTTTTTTTTTTTTTTTTTTTTTTTTTTTTTTTTGAAAATCTTTTTTTTTGTAAAAGATATCAAATGATGAGAAGCAAACAGATTGAACAAATGCATTGTATCCTACATACAAACTCATCAGTGTGATTTCAAAAGAAATAGTTAAGAAGGCGCAAACAAACTAACTAATTATAACTACTTCTTCTTCCTCTTCTTCAGCCCATGTGGACTCTGAGCTGTTGGTGGGATACGATGAATATCTGCCGCGGGACATCATGGTTGTGACGGTCCGTCTCGCCATCCTCCTCGCTGTGCTACTCACCGTGCCACTCATACATTTCCCAGTAAGTTTAGCATCCATCCATCTATCCATCCACCCAGGTCTGGATGAAACCGTGTGAAGCCATTCTTTGAAATATGTGTGTTTTAATGACATTTATAGCCTCTTTCCTGCCTTCAAACATGTGCCAGTGTGTAATATTCCATCGGCTTGTCGGCCTTCCATCACAACCACAGTGAAAGTGATTCAAACTAATTTATTATTCTTTCATTAATAATATTATGAGATGTATTTATATGTTAATTACCTTAAATAGACTATAAATGTGTGTCTTGGTGTGCATGTGCTGCAGGCCCGTAAAGCTGTAATCTTGCTGCTGTGTGGAAGTCGTCCCTTCTCCTGGCTGGTCCACGTCGCTGCTACCCTCTGCATCCTGAGCGTGGTGCTGCTGCTCGCCATCTTTGTGCCTGATATCAGGAACGTGTTTGGAGTCGTTGGTATGTCGTTGCTTTTAAATACAGTTAGATTAGTATTAGAGACTCTATGATGATTATAAAGTTTATTTTTTCTCCTGAATATTTGCTCATGCATTATACTCCTGAAGACTTAAAGAGCAGCGAATATGTCTTTATTGCACAGTTATTGATCGTGCTGCTCGAATCACAGCCTCTGCTCATACATGTTTAATGATTTCCCTCTTCCCTCTCAGGATCAACAACAGCCAGCTGCCTCCTGTTTGTTTTTCCGGGCATCTTCTACCTCAAGATCAGCAGCCAGCCGCTCAGATCTGTGGACTCCGTCGGGGTAAATGCTGCACATGCACTCAGAGTCGGGCAAAACAGTTTGAGTCGTTTTTACTTCACATGCTTCTTCCATTGTGTGTTTTCTTTTCCCCCCTCTCTCCTGAGTAACTTGAGTGTGTGCTCCTCCTGTCTGCAGGCTGTTCTTCTCGTGGTCTTCGGCTTGATTATGGGCGTCATCAGTTTCTCTGTCATTGTCATCACATGGGTAAAGAGCTCCTAACCTCCTCTGGGCCTCTTTTCCTCCAATCAAGAGCAAGAGCAAAGAAAGGGAACCATGTGTCAAAGAAACCTAATACCAAGGACAGAAAAGGGAAGAGATAGATGTTCACCAGCATCTCCTCAGGCACAGTATTTATGGTAAAGTTGTTCTCAACACTACATAAGTGTTTTGTTTTTTAAATGTTATTTCTGTTCTCTGTGAATAACAAACACGGACCAAAGTCAGCTGAGCTGAAACAAAATCATATTTTTTAACAGTTCCACTAAATATTCTTTACAATGAAGTAAAATCAGCTCAATGAAATTGTGTTTAATCTGTCGGAGTCGGATAATAGAAGTGGTTTACATTCAGATTTCATGCACTTTATGTACAAAACCACATGAACGTGTGGTTGAAGCCTCAGAACCAAAAATATGTACTGTTTACTGCTCTTTTTTGAAATGTTATGTGATTTTCAGAACTTTGGATTCACAATATGTTTTTATTCTGTGATTTATAAACATCTATGAAGTATTTTTGAATCACTGATTCAATATTATAACTCACTACAGGGCAAACTACATTTTATTTGTGCACCTTTTCTTTAAAAACTGAGTAATCGGTTAATTACAACACAAGAACAACATGTGATTCTATTGCACGATAATAAAATGGCTCTTTTTGAATTACTGGCTCTGTGTTTATGAAAAATAACACGTCACTTAGCACTTTTCACCACAGAAATGTCTTTATCAGTGTTGAGGGAAGCTGATCAGTCAGAAGTCGGTGAGTTTGACTGGCAGCCGCAGTGCTGGGCCGCTCCATGCCTTCAGTCTGCAGCTAACTGGAGCCACATGCTCTGCACGTTTCTAATCATGATGCTGTTTAGATTGTCTCCATGCTGCCTCTGGAAACCACCACCACCCCACTG
>OMNM01035627.1:15139-25887 GCA_900302745.1 Parablennius parvicornis | reverse complement strand
CTGGTGGCAGGACCAGAAAGGTGCCACACATGTGTGTGTGTGTGTGTGTGTGTGTGTGTGTGTGTGTGTGTGTGTGTGTGTGTGTGTGTGTGTGTGTGTGGCACAAAGTGGTGAAGTGATCGCGCAGAGTGTAAATCCCAGAGTTGAGTGTTAACCATCCCCGAGGTTGTGTTAGTCTGTTGGAATAGCATTTTATAAACTCCTGGGAACCAAAAGCAGTACATTTAGTCTGTCCCCAGGGGAGGGAGAGACTAAGAAAGAGAGAGAGAGAGAGTGGTGGGGGCATTTTGAAAGCATACAGCTCAATTGTGAAGTGATGAGACACTAAAGAATAGCCTGCCACCCACACTTTGAAGTTCACAGTGTGCCATTTCAGAACTCTGCGTCTGCAACATCCCTTTTTTTTTTTACCCTGAAACTAAAGCAGAGTAAAGTACGGGTAATTTAATGTTGACTGAAAAACTCATGGGAAAGTGTATATGTCATGGTCTGATTACACCGGCTTGAAACTCGGAACACATGACAGGTTTGTGATTTAACCAGAAATACAGCCTTAAGCTTGTATGCCTCTGCGAATCAGTCAGATTTCTACATGAATGCCTGTTCAAAGTCATTAAAGGGGGAGAGACTTGAGAAAAGAATCTTCTGATGAAAAGAGTTGGACCGTTCAGAGACGTAGTCAGCCTCGCATGAGTGAAGAACTCGTTGAATTCAAGAACGGTCTTCAGGATTACTGTGAAAAAATTTGCCTCAAACTATTGTTGTGCCATCTACAGAAAAGAGTTTTAACTCAAAGGTCATGAAGCTCTATATTTCTCAACCTTGACCTGTTTAAATTATTTTTGATGTAACTTTAAAGAATTCAACTGCAAATTTGCGAGGAAATTAAATGGTGAATTGTGACTTTAAACCAGATATCAGTATGATTGAGCTTTCACGATATTTTCACCTGGGAATTCATCGACATCAGAATTTATGACACAAAAATATAGTTTGAACAACAAAACCATGATTGGTACTGGGAAGAGGCAAGCTGTAATAAATACACCTGTATATATTTAGTAGGAATAGGTGATTGATGAGGTTAGGAATAATTGTATTTAAAAAAAAAAATGAATTAAAAAATGTGTAACCATAACATCTGGAATAATTCCTGTATGCCAGCCGTGAATATATGTAAGAATCTGTGCAAATGTTTCAAAATAATGTAAAAGTAAAAAAAAAAAAAAAAAAATTCTGTTTTTGTTATTGTTCTAAATGAAGTTATTCATCCACGAGAGGAACAAGTTACACCAGCCTGGACTTTTCAGAAAATAACACATTTTTGTCAATTCTATTCTTGATACACACATGTTTTTACTTGTAATTTTTTTTTTTTGCCAGATTTGAAGAAACATTCTCAGATGTCATTTTCACCAGAACTGCCTAAATCCTTAAACTTCCAGCTATAGCAAACAATAAACTTGTAGAGTGGGAGTTAACAGCATTTAAAGATAGTAGTAACAGTTCATTCTGAAAATAATACAGTACATGGGAATTATCATTGGACTTTCAACTGTGAATAAATAAATTGAGGTGGGGAGAGAAGAGCTATAGTAATATAAATTGATAATGAGGAAAAATAAAGAAGTAATATCACCAGATCTTCAGGCCAAAGAAGCTTGAGAGTGTCCCGGAAACATGGGGAGGAAACAAGGGAGGTAGATGGATGTAATAAAGAGCCGGTCCTGTCTGCTTGTGCTGCTCCGACTCCCCAAGAGAATGGTGTGATAGAGTGGAGATGAAAGAAAGACTTTGAAGAAGGAGTGATCCTTCCCTCGCTCCCTCGAAGGAGGAGGAGAGGGATCAGAGCAGAGGCCCCTGACACAGCAAGAGATGTCAAGATGCACATACACTCGGTACTTTTCACATTATGCACTTGACTTCTTTTAGAAGTACTTTCAAAGGTGACTTTACCATTTTATTTCGCTTTGAGCACAGCTTTCTGAAACTGACCATATGGGTGATCTTTAGCCATTTTCTTTTCTTTTCTTTTTTTTTAACATTTCCCTACTACTGCCAGCAGATGCTCGCAGAAGTCATACTTCTTCTAGCTGGTGGGCAACAACCGAGGCACACTGTCACAGTTTCTCCACAAGTGAAGATTGCACTGCTGTCCAACCGTCTCCAAGACGTGGGGAGATTAAATGATGAAGAATTGTGCTTGACATTAGCCTGCAAAGTGCTTAGTTCCTTTTGAAAAGTTTATAATCTTTCCTAGAATAATTGAAAAAAAAAAAAAAAAAAAACTCTCCTGACTGCCGCACTCCCTCTTAACCTCCATCAGCTGCACAATCACACTTCAGAACTACTGTATCATGGATAACTGTCTTTGAACTCAATACTGAGCTGACATAGGAGATTAGTGCCTTGACACCCAGAATAGAAAGTACAAAGGATAACAAGATTACATTGATGCTTTTCACAAGATAAACACAGTTTTGTGGCAGTTTATGAAATCAGTTTGAAAGCTTTGAAAAATCGAAGTAAAAAGTGCAGGACAAAGGATAGACCTTTACTTAAAACACATTACGAGGCGGTAAAGACACCTGGGCCGAACCGGGGATCCTTGATTTTTTTTAACACCGATCACAATAGTGACGCATAATGTACAGCAATATTGAAATATCTGATCATGTTTGTATCATTATAAAATAAATCCTTTGCCTCACCACAGGCAATTTTACATTAATTTAAATGGAGTGTTCATTCAGCTCACATACAACTAACCTACAACGCAGTAAAAAAAAAAGGAACTATTATGTCATGCAAATACAAAATGTTTCCCAAATATTGAAAAAAAAATGATATGTCACCAGCCATTCAAACAAAAATATTTAAAATACATTTTAGTTGCAAATGTTGGCAATGTAAAAGTACATTTGCTCTGAATCAAGTAATTGACATAAATAGACATTGTCAGCTGTAGAAATTCAGTAATTTGAGCACTGTGCATGAACTTAATATATAGGTGATAATTGTTTATGATTGTCACAATTGAAACAAATTAGAGTCAACACTGTTAATGCTCTCTCTCATTCCTGGAACTTTTATTTTGAATTTTGTGGTTGTTGAACACAGCTTTATCCTCACATCAGACACATTCCAGTCGTATCCTACAAACTGAAGTAAAAAAAAATAACCAAACTATATTCTCTTTGATTCTATTTTTATTTCTATTTTTTCTCTATTTAACTGGAAGCCCCTCCTCATGAATTATAATTTGTACACACGTTCTGGTAATACATTGTTTTTGCTTTTTGCATTATTCCTGTTGTAAAATATTTTACAATCTCTTTGAATTTTATTTTTTGCGACTGTAACGAAAATGAGTTTGTCTGCTTCTCCACTCGACCTTAAAAGTGATTGGCACTTCTCATTTTTGATGGTTTGTTTGTAGATACAATGAAATCATCTAAATATGATGTCATAAGCAGGATAAGACAAGGGGACAGTATAAAATACTCATCTAATGTCTCAACCTTGTTTATTGCTGGCTTATTCAGATAAGAAATGTGTGGTTTCATGGGACACAGTCAGAGGTGTTCATAGAAGGCAATTGTCGTGGTCTTGTGATTATAGACTGAGAAAACTAGGACATATTTATAATTACGAAACTGTTTCTTTGAAATAAGCAAAACAAGCTGGATTACTTTAGCTAACTAATTCATATTGAATAATGATATATAAAAGAATAATAGAATGCCAGATTTGTTATTGTGTGTCTGTGTTTCGTTAACCGTCAACATCAGTGCAAGTGTCATGAGATTGTTCAAATGCCTGAATAAGGTGATATTTTTCATAAAAATAAACGTCCACACGTATATCTGATCACTTTGATGACTTGGATGCTTGAATCTGTTCATATAGACTCGTCATATTCTTCAGTGAGGGGGGAATTTGAATCATTTTTCCATGATAACAAACGATCAAAATGTGGATGTTTTTAAATATCAACGTGTGGTTTTGATGCTATTGAGAGGTTCATGCTACAGATACTTGACATGATCTCAAGTTTTGTCTGCATTTAAAGAGTTATTTCTGGTGGTTTTTGACTTTTCTGAAATTCACATGCCAGTAGTTACAGGATAGGAGTAAAATGGTTAATTGCTTTTGTTGCTGTAATAATTTGAATATATGGATTTTACTGAGAATAAAAGTGTTCAATACATGCAAAGTGATTTATTTCACTTTACCCCAAAACTTTATGTTTCAGTTAGGGATCTGGTGTACTTTGTCTTTATACTATTTTCATGTTCAGACTTTCTTAAGGCTTTAATATCACCTTGCAGTATCCCCAAAATCTAACTTACCTTTTTTTGAGGCAGTGGATAATGTCAAGTTAAGTGTCTCTCCCACATAAAACCTCTGGAAGAAAAACTTAAATCTTTACAACCATAATTTTATCTTCCAACTTATAGACACTGGTGAGTCAGTCCAAAACTTCATTAACATCTATTCTGACACATTCTTCTTTGATGATATGCAATCATTTCCTTCTAGCCTGAATTGAAAAGCCTTTCCACTTTTCACTAAAGACCTTAGTATTCACAGTCACACTATTCACAGTGCTCTTCACACTTTTCAACGTTCCCATAGCAGTTACAGTGTGGCAAGTCGAATTTTTTTTTAAAGATAAACCAGTTTTTAATTGCTATGAAATGTCACAGGAGAAAAGAAAAAAAAAAAAACTGGAAAAAAAATACCCTGTAGGATCACCCACCAGGGTCGACAGGCACAAAGAGTTGATGGATAAGGCTGAAATTGAGTAAAATGTGATTTTAAGCATATTAAATTATATCTAAATGAAATTAAATTACATTTCCAGCGCTAAATGGGATTTGATATCCCCATTACTGCCACATACTGGGTGTCCTGGTGATCAGAGAGATTGTCTTTAGAGGATTCAAGTCTGGGGGCCTGAGCTGGGAGGCACAGACCTTTCTGTCATCCCTTTCAACAGGACCGTATACGCCCTGCAGTGATGTGGTCAGTGAATAACTCTGACTTCTAACCTTCTAACGATGGAAAGTAAATGAAATCCCTCATGGGAGTAATTATCATTGGAGGTGTTCCATGTAAAATATCCCCAAAAATTAATCACTACCACATTAATTTTGAAGCACTAGTATAATTGCTGTAAGAAAATAAACTATTCATGAGAAACTTGCAACCTTTTACCCTTTTAGTTTATTATGCTCCAATTTTCTTCCAAATTACCATTATAATACAAAGATATTTAGCTCGTACCATTTCACTAATGGCACTGTGAAGACTGATGCATGCAGGGCATGTGAGCTTGGTACACATACAAGTGAGGCAGCATGGGATGGATGGATGGATGGATGGATGGATGGATGGATGGATGGATGGATGGATGGATGGACGATCCAGTCATGCCATACTGTATTACTGTATCAATGAGATATGTTGTCATATACGTGCATTGTTGTTATATGACTTCGGAGGGATTAAACATTAAACCTTGCTGCAGTATTTTCACACCAATGCTGATTTTCTATTTAATTTACGACCAGCTACAAAACACAGTGATCTTATTCAGTAATTGGTGTTTGATGTTGTTTTTCCTGGCATTCAGAGAGCTATCAATGTCTCTCCCAATGTTAAGTGTCCCACTGCATATTGATTGAGAGCCTGTTACCTTCAAAAGCTTTTAAATCGCAATCAAGGGCGCTCTTCCTCATTGCCATTTTCCTTGTCACAGGCAAAAATACCATCAATTATCCAAACAATCTCCAGGTGCCATTGACATATGACCAGGCCACCCGCATCTTTTAATAGATTAGTGGTGTTTCTGGGCAGCATTACATGTGTACATCCATAGATTTGTGTGAGCATGTGTGTAAATGTTGGGATTAAATGGCTTTTAAATGGTCCATGTTGATAAATCATCATTAAAACTATACATGTTCAATCTCATATACTCACACACGGAGACAGGCAGAGAGAGCATGTACTTGTTGACCTTAATTACAGAGGACTCGGAGCCCATACACATACATAGAATTCTCTAATGACAATTTAAAACGACTTCCCTGATGACATCCCACACATAGGGCCAGATGCCAGATACCACACACACACAAGCAATCTTGGCAAATAAATCAATGGTGTTTTAGTAACAGACGCTCAATAAATTTACAGATAATCACAGCTGTGTTTGCTATATATGGGTGAAGCGGGGATTCAGCTTGCTGGGGACTACATGAGGATTATGTTTTTCTCCAAGTGGCTTGTAAAATGTCAGTTCTTTAATTGCCATAGGGTTCATAAGAAAGCAGCGGGAAAGGATTTAGAGGAGCGGAGAGGCTCTAGATTAAAAAAGGGAGGATTGACGCCCTTGTTTTAATGGCCTCCTATGTCTGTACCTTGACCCCTACCTCACATTCGGCAGTTTGATGCTAAATCGAGCTGAAACAGACCTTTTTATATGATCATGACGTGATAACTAGGCATAGAATATGATTGTTGTCGCACAAGGCAAAAGCAAAATCCATATAACAGAACGACACTAATAATGAAAATAAAAAAATGTAGATTTCCTTTTAAAAATCTCAATTAACTGTGATTCTAAAAATATGCATAACTATGAGCGACATCTGTCTGATAGATTTTTACAAATGTGACTCAGCAGTAATGTTTTTCTATATTATTCATGTGTCGCAAAATACCCCTGCATATTCTGACTCTATGAAAGCCCTATACACTTTGTGTGTGTGTGTGTGTGTGTGTGTGTGTGTGTGTGTGTGTGTGTGTGTGTGTTTTCGCACGCTGCAGTACTGCAGCCCAGCTGATAGATAGGTGAACACATTGTGGCTTCCTCCCTGCAAACTGCACAACAAATGTATCCAAATGAAGGAGCACGATCGAGAGAGAAATTTATTCAGTTGAACAGCAGGAGGTAGAGAGTGTGAAAGTCAATAATTTCAAAGTTTATTTGCTTATGCAACAGCTCCATACTCTGATCTTCATCATCCTTCAAACTTGGCTCAGTAGGAGAGGCTAAACCTACAGACTGTGTGCTTGTCAGTTTGCTGTGTGGTATGCTGTTGTTCTTGCCTCTGCGTCTTTTTGTGTGCATTCCAAGACGTGTGCTCTATTGTGTGTGTGTGGGTGTGTGTCTGTGTGTGTGTGTGTGTGTGTGTGTGTGTGTGTCTTTGAGGTGAATAATAACTTTTTTCTTATTACCCTGGATACGGCACGGTGCTTCCAAGCTTCGCTCACTGGAGTTCAATTACTGAGTTCCCCCTGGCTCGCCTTTTATCACTGAATAAGTAGCTCTCCGATACTGTGTTTGTGAGTGTGTGCGCATATGTGTGTGAGAATTTGCGGTCAAAGTCTAACAGTTGCATAAGAAAGTACAACAACATGCAGAGAGGTTTTAAAGCTCAGCATGTCTAAAAACACCCGGGCATGGATACCTGCATTCACTGATATTTGCGGGGAGGGTTGCCAAGGCGAACACACACATTCATGCATGCAAGCACAAATACAAGTGGCACACACACACATACGCATGCACACGAGTACACAGGTGCTCCCCCTTTTTTTTTTCCTCCCTTGAAAGAAAATCATTAGTCTCGCCCTCAGTTTTTTTTTTAAACAAAATGTTTACCGCACACACACTCATACACAGACACACACGGGCACACAAGGGCAATGCAATGCTTCTGAGCCATGGGGATTTAGATCAGGGTCATCAACTCTTCAATGAATGCCTGCAAGAGAGAGATAAATGGTGTCTTACTCATTTTTACCTTTTGTGCTGTTGTTACTCCGCGTAAACCAAATGGAGCACTTTCATCCTGCAACCTGGTGAGGGGAAGCATTGACTACCCCTTCGCTGAGTGATGATTATTGATGACGTTCACATTTTGGAAGAGTAAAATTGTATTATGATTGTGAAACGTATCAGGAAAAGGATTTTTAAGATGCATGAACAACTTGTGGTTTTCTTCACATTTCTTCATCATTATGTTATATGAGTAAACACCAATCAATTAAGGAATTCACCTTAATTATGGTTTTCATTATGACTGTATTGAATATGCAGTATTCACTCATCCTAGAAATTGCAGAGAGGGAAAAAAAATCCTGTGACAGCACATCAATACTTTACAACTTTTCTGTGTCCTCTTGTTCAATTAGACAACATAGATGCAGGAAAACAGGTTTCCTATATTAACGTTTATGTGCCGCATAAACAACATAAAAAGTTTGAAATTAGCTCTATGGTCTTTTTGAAGTTGTAGTTGCAGTGTGGTCTCAATAGATTGCATTATGTTGAAAATCATTTCTAACTCTATAACAATATATGTAAGATTGGCACAAATTGTAATATCTTTAAATATATACGGTTAAACTCAATACCACTGCAAACTCAAACCTCAAAAGTGAATGTAAAGTCAAACTAAAGCATCTCAATCTGAAGCAAATTAGGCAGGATTTCCCTTGTGTAAGCAGAATTTATGGCAAAAACGTACAAAAAACTACATAATGAAATAGTGAATGAGTTTGTTTGGATCAAAAAATCCAATTTGAACACCATCTATGTAAGATTATTGTGTTTACTATTACTTTAGGAATGAATGTGGGGTTTATTTGGCGACATCATAACGATACTGCCAGGAAACAACAAAGGGAGACAAGATGATGAAGGGAGAGCTTGAGTATCTTTCACAAGCAAATAAAGAGTGTGTGTGCAGGGTATGAGGAGATAACTGAATGTACAGAAACACAAGACAAGAAATGCAGGATTACTACCCAGATTATCTTAATTGGATACTTATGTTGCCTGCAGCTGCACCTTAAATTTCGAGGAACTTTGTGTATAGACTAAAAAAGTCTAACAGTTTCATTTGTGGATATAATTGAAAAATATGTTATTATTCCAAAATTAGATTGGAAAAGGTTGATAATAAAGACTGACTGGCAAGCTTAGTTTACTTAATTATGAGATGAGAATCTAAAAATGTCCTTTCGTACAGGCTTTTATGTAGCCAAGTTTCTTTCTTTTTTGAAGCATCTATTTATATTATTTAGCCTGTTTATTTTTTTCTTTTTTATAAAGTGCTTTTCTGCAGGTTATAACCGGCTGGCAGAGTTGAACAAAGAGTGATTAGAACAAACATCATTGCTAAATGGCAAAAAAATCAAAAAATTAAATTGAGGTGAACATTAAAAGCATCTTGCAGGATTTTGTGGAAGAATAACTATACTGAAAACAGTAACAAAGGCAAGAATACACATACAGATTCAAAGGGAACGCGGTTAGGGAAACGAATCACAAGTGAACCCAGTGGCACTGACATTCAGGCTCAGCAGAGACAGTCTTGCGACTTAGCTGCGGATAAAGACGATAACCAAGACATGCACAAACCTGACTTATTATATGCAACCTGTGACGGCTGGGATTTTCTAAATTGGTGTAGAGTAAGGCAATGAGCAAACACCTGAGTCAAGGTGAGACTGTGCTATGTTGTGGCTGGTATAATGAACAGTGCAGCAGTTTCCCAGGCTGTATAATCTGTTTTGAGATTTGTCGAATGATAACACCTGCTGTCAGTGGACAGCTAGCTGGTAGCTTGCCAGTGTGACTATAATTCATCTGAGGAGGCACCGAACAGATCCTTGGCAGAAACGGGTGCAAATGGATTTTATGTTGCAGTAGTAGCAAAACTGATGAGGTCTCTATGTTGAGCATGCATACAGGTGGTCATCAATAAAACTTTATTTCAAGTACACACAATACAGTTTTCATAAAGTCATATTTATTGCTTATTGTTGTCCTTAATTGAGGGAATATGGATATTAATTTATAAAATAATCATCTAAATTACAAACACACATGTCCAGTCGGAGTTCAGAGGTAAGCTATGTTTTACTTATGAGTGCAGATGCATTACTGTGGGTACAAGCTTCCCTTAATGTTCCTCACAGTTGGATAGCTTTCATATTGCTATCATGGGAACTGAATCAGGTCCAAGATTAATGGAAATGCTACTCCTTCAGTTAAAAAAAAAAAAAAAAAAAATTGAATGCACGAGTAATACAGCTGCTCCTCACTGGAGACGACCGCTTATACCGGCATATATTGATGTCTAATATAAATCTAAGCGTGTTTAAGAGAGATCCTCCTCAAGTTCACAGATTGTTTTCATATGTGACAAAAATAATGTGAAACAAACTCACCTAAATGGGAGTAATTTAAATTATGTAATCAGTTACTTTGTTAAGACAATAATAAGTAGCATTACAGTCAGGTATAACTTTAAAATGTGTTTTTCACAATAACTTGTAAGCGTGGTCATTACCTGTCATAATACCCCTTTATGTTATACAACTCAGAAAGTAAACATTAAAGCTTTAGTCAGTAACCAGTTTGGGAATAGATGGTTGAAAAATTGACAAAGATAAACCACAAAAAATGGAGCAAAGTGAACTTGAAAGAAACCCGGGGAAGCAGTAGTTGGTGAGAAATAAAGGAGGGCAAAGGAGAATAAGAATGAAGAGAAACGGGTGAGATGAGGCCAGCTTAAAGAAACAGTCACTCTTACTGAAGTTGGACTGCATCATTCTGAATACAACAGCTCATGATCTACCACCTAGAGTGTGTGTGTGTGTGTGTGTGTGTGTGTGTGTGTGTGTGTGTGTGTGTGTGTGTGTGAGAGATTGAGTTTGTGTGTGTG
>OMNM01035621.1:0-12608 GCA_900302745.1 Parablennius parvicornis | reverse complement strand
AAAAACGAAAACACACACACACACACACACACACATACTTTTTTTTTTCTTTCTTTCTTTCATACAGAGACTTTCTAAGCCCCGGGTCTCTCCAGGCCTCTCTGACAGTTGCCTGATTAAATCCGGTCAAAAGCACTTCATAATGAAAGTGGCTACTTCTGAAACAAAAAGGTTTTGATAAAACAACTTCATCATTTAATTATTCAATCTAAGTGTCAAACAGTGATCCACATTAACCTCAAATTATCTTTAAGACCTGGAGCAGCACATTAAAACAGAATTGAATGAGCTTATGAATCTCGCAGTTGTATAATCCATAAGAAGTTTACAGTAAAAAATGAGATGCTAATAACATCAGCTGCTTTCTTGAGAATTTAAATAACCAGATTAATGACCCGATTAAATCATTTCAAGTGAAAACTGACTTTGTTCCATTTTTGGTGCGTGTTGAATGATGCACATTTGCAGCAGCAGTGTTTAAAAAAAAAAAAAATAGCATTTTCAGAGTTGAACAAGATAATTTCTGCCAAACTGGGATTAAGTGGGTCAGGATGCTGTGCCATCGCCTCTCAACTGCTACAATGTTTTAACAACATTTTAACATTTCACACTATGAAGGCACGTGAAAGTGACAATTCTCACTCACACGATGCAGCCTGTGGAGTGAACATCCCGGTGGAAACTAATGCTATGACCATTAGTAGCTCTGTCAATGTGCTACCAACTGAAAAGTCAACAGGATTTTGAATGTGATGCTTCATTCCTAATTAATTGTTGAGTCTAATGTTCCCAGACTCAATTTTCATGGGTTACTATGGCCAGAAAGAGAATTCAGAAAGAGAGCAAATGTTTAACAGCCACATTTAAACAGGAACGGAAGATCCAGAAGACAGCTGCTTCTAACAGTTGACCTAGTAACATTTGGCATTTGCTTGTTGTCAACTATTAGCACGGTTCAGTGATCCCTGCCCCTTCCTGTGTGAAAGCTAACAGCTCAATTTATTTACACCTGCCCGTTCATTGCTAATTACATGTAACGGTGCGGCAGCTCAGTGTCGATCATCAGCATGTTGGAGGTCAAAGCTCATTAGCTATGTAATGAATAAAGTGATGCCAAGAATGTCGTTGTTGTGTGCTTTAAGGCCCCATTTACAGAACATTTTCAAGTGAAAATGGATGTTTTTTTTGTAGGGTTTTAGGTCTCTGTTTACACAAGGTTATTCAGAGTTGAAAACGGCTGCCAAGGTGGAACTTTCTGAATCTTTTCTGAAACATTGCACCACAGCCATAGTAAATAGTTATCCCGCACATTTCCAGGTAGATGGAAATGAACAGCAACGTTGGCCGCAGCCTCCATTGGCGTGTGCATGGGTGAATGTGATTAACAATGTAAAGCGCTTTGGGACTTTTCAGTTCACCAGTAAATTATGATGTGCTAACACTCAGTGAACTACAGCCCATGAGTTTTAGCACAGTGTTTGGAACACCTCATTGTTTTTGTGTAGCCAGGAGACAAAAGAATCGGAATGACTTACTGATCATTCCGTCAAGCGTAAAAACTTGCTGAAAGCAAACAGATGCTAGGACTGATACTTGCAATAACCTTGCAATAGAAATCAAATATTGTCTGAGAAAAAAAACCTCCCTGGAGTTTTGGATAAGAGGTGGGATTTCCATTTAAAGAGTGAAAATGGTTTCTTGCAGGGTTGGCTGTTGGGAGTGCTTTTCCAGCTCTCTGGTGTTTTTATCAGTGTGTTTTACTTGAGAGTGTTTGTGTAAGTGGAGATTTACTGATATCAGGTGTGTGAACAGTTTGGAGGCTGGGTTGTTAACTGGTTCCTTGAATGGAGGCAACCACAACAATCCCCGATGCCAGACTGACAAATCCAGTTAGCATCGACAAAAGTACTGAAAGCTGGCAAAAGAATATGACTTGTGCAATTGAAGAGGCTGCAGAAGAAAAATAAGCAGACGGCCAACGACTACTGTAAATATTTGATGACTAATGGGCTGCAGATAAAGAAGCTGAGTAGCGCTTGGTAAGTAAGCTTTATATAAATGAATCTCATAGGTAATAAAACTATCTCATCAAGTATTATAATTTTGTATTTTTTTATTTTTAATCAAGTATTCAAATTTTGTGGTCACAGAGATGCCGCTGTTTGTTCAAAAACTGTTCTGAGGCAGTTCTTCAAGTATGACGAAGACCGTCCAGAGAGATTCAGTGGTAATTAAGTGATATATTATTAATGAAAGGAAATCAAATAATACCAGCTAAATGTCTTTTTCTGGTTGAGCAAACATGTGTTTGAGGAGTTTTACTGGTTTTTCGAACTTTCCTGTAATCAGACTGTACGTTATGTTGTCTGAAATCACGTATGAAGAAATATGAGGCCGGCAGCTTGTTTATTGTAAGTCTTAAGAATAAATGCTTTTTCATTTTTTTTTTTTTTTGTAATTCTAGCTGTATCCTTGAAGAGCAAAACTATAAGCAACAAAGTTTGGGGAGGATTCAATCCATCTTTACCAACTTCGATTGCGAGGAGGCCAACTGACAAAGATTTTTAATTCTCAAAAATCTAACTGTTTATTGGCAGACCCGCCAGAGGGAACAAGATAATTAAACCTTTCATATGTCGCCAGTCACATCTGTTTAGAGATGAAACAAACTGTGTACATGGTTTCTGAGGATGTGGTAGTCACATAAATTAAATACATTTGAGGCTTAATCTAGTCTTTTATTACCAAAGTCATTTTAGACATGCAGGAGACCACAAACAGAATGAGACAAGATATTCAGCTGTGAAGCTGCGCCGGAGCTAAACAGACAACAACAATAGTTTTATGATTGACCCGGACAAAGGCGATCAATCATAAGATAGTAGCTTGTTGTTGTTGTTTTTCTTGGCCACCAATCTGTTATGAAATATTGCAAAAAAATGAAAAAAAAAACCTTTTTAATTCCACGCAGAAGCATTCAGAGAAATGGTAGTGACACGCTGCTTACTGATTCCTGATGTGTGATCGTGCAAGGAAAGTATGAAAGCGGTCAGAACGAAAATCTTGCAGATCCTTCACCAGGACACCACATTACAACTGAAGTAATGATGAATCACCGTGTGGATTTATGAGCATATTTAATCAGCTTGTCATACCTACTTCCAGTAAAGGAAAAGTTGTTTCAAACAGACGTTTTGAGGGCTGCCAAGCCAGCAGACGTGAAATACTTTTGATATGATGTCGAGGACGGGCAGCATCGATGTGCACCAGACCAGACAAACCTGCAGAAATTAAATCAAGAGTAAAGTGAGTATGGAGGACAAACTCAGAGGAAAGTATTTCTTTTTTTTTTGTCCACGTCCTATTGAGAATCCATGACTCCAAAACCTAAAGCCATCCACCCTGGCTGAGACGAGTCTGCTCCCAGACAAGATCGAAGACAGGTGGGAGTTAGAAACCTCAAACTCATTTCTACAGTGAGTCAGCAAGTAGTAAACAAAAAGCAGACTGGTGGCACTCCCAACAAAGCCCTAACTTTTCTAATGAGATGTCATATTTCTATTACTTACAGTCAGTCTCGTATGGATACTAAAACACTGCCGCAGTAAGAGAGTTTCAAGTACTAAATAAGACAGTCGCTACTGTGCCTTTGTGCTACTCAGGAAGGGTAACAAGTGTGTGTCATATATTTTCAACTGTATTGTCACAGGCACAAGTGTGAACACATTTGGCATTTGGTGGGAGGACTCTGTTCCAAATGTTCCTGTGTGTTCGGTCAAAACCTGACGCTGTCATCACAACTCCCAAAGCGTCTCAGCAAAGAGGTGGTGGCAAGAGAACTGGTTTCACAAACATCAACAAACGTGTACATAATAATAACTTTCATTGTACGGCACTTTTTTTTTTTTTTTTTTAAACATCTTTACAAAGAGGTTTTACATTAAAACCACAGTAAAAAATACAATGATAAAATACAGAGATCAGAAAAAGAGCAGCAACAACAAAATAATTTCAGTTTATAAAAGCCAAGTGATAAAAGTTCGTTTTAAGATCAGATTTAAAACAGGGTAGCGAGATTGCCAGTCTGAGCTTCTCTGGCAGGAGCTACATGTCTACATACACACACATTGTATGTGTGTGTATGTAGAAGGCCAATGCAGAGATATAATCTCTCCAGCGAGTTGTCCTGGGCCGACTCCTGGGAGCCTGAGTACCGGTACTTATATTATCAGCTCTGTGTCGCAGCATTCTGATAACATGCTGTTTATATTCCAACGGGAAAACTCCTACAAATTTTGCATCATCAATGCAAAGACCTATCTCCTTGTGGCCTGAAAATACCTCTTTTCTTCAATAATTCTTGTTTATTTATGAGGCAGCAGTTATACTGAGCTGTTTGCTGGTGGATATTTTTTGCTGTATTTGGTTGGAATGCATCCAATAGTCCTAAAAATCCCACTGACGCACATATTCCTCTCTCAAAAGCTGTATTCTACACTTTTTTTTTTCTGTGCTAAAATATAAGTTACATGTCTTTGTATTGTCTCAATGTTTTTTTTTTTTTCTTTTCTTTTCTTGTGGAGACACTCTAAGCTAAATGAAAGAGTGGAGCAGCAGCCATGTGGTGTATTTCCAAGAGTGCCATGTTGAAGAGCCATAATGAGCCCATCTTACTGTCACAGAGCGTACAAGTGTCCAATTCCACATCAGAGCAATTAAACCTTTCAGAGGCCTGTTATTTTCCACACTACTGGCATTAGAAAGAAGGCTGTGGCACATCACACGCCAACAGCTGTCAGTGAACGATCATTACAATTAAACTCGGTAAATGCTAAAAGTGCACGCCTCTCCTTGAAATCCAACCAACGTTTGATGCCGAGAAAATGTCTCAATCCCTTAAATGAGGGCTGGGACCTTCAAGACAAGATTGCATGGCTATAACTGAAAAAACACACACAGACACGCACAGCTGAAACTTTTGGGTGTGTGGAGGTGTTTAGACTGACGACTACAAAAAAAAACAAACAAACAAAAAAAAAAAAAACTGTTCACATGCGTGGAGACATTTCGGGCACAACAAAATCTCTTATGCGATATGTTTGTTTTCAATTCATGCTGTTATTTGGATTTTAAATCAATTTAATCACAGTTAAAGTTCAGTTATTTATCTTTACACATGATCCATCTATTGCCACGTTTCTGCAAATCCAAAATGACAAATAAGGGTGAGTCACTCCTGCATACACAAACTCTGAGGAGAGAACTTCTTTAATCAGTGTTGTGATACACACATAATAGAGTGACAGGGTTTTTTAACACCACTATAATTATCTACAAAAGTTGACTATAATCAAATTCCTAACGTGCTGTTTATACTTATTAAAATTCTAAGAGGGAACAAAGGTGATGGTTTGATGGACGGCGGGAAAAACGGACGGACTGATTATGAAAAGTTGATGATCCTACGGAATGATAATAATAATAAAAAAATAACTCAAAAACAAAACAAAACAAAAACAAACACCTGAAACAATATACCAACATGCTGACAGCTTTTAAATTCACTTCTATTCAGCCTCGGTTTTTTCATTGGGAGCATAAGTCGACCAGTCTCCTCCAACGTTGTCAGTCGGGAGCAACTCAATGACAATTTTGCCAGGTGATGTTGAGACGGATTTGAGGTTGGGCTGAAATGTCCTTCACCAGGTCATCAGTCGTTCCCTTATCCGCATACACAAGGACTCAACGTCGTGGCCGTTCTGGGTGGACGATGTTCTGGAAGGTGCGGAATGTGACTCACCAGGCAAAAATCAATGCTCCATGATAATCTCTTGTGATGTTTGAGACCTTGATCTCTGTCTAATCTGGTTGTTGCTGACCAAAGAATATAGTTTAAAAGCATATGAAGCTGCTAATGCATAGCATATAGTCATTGTCAGTTGGGTAGCTTCCATGAAGTTTTCAGTTTAATAACAGTTTAGTGAAGTTTAGTGAAGTCATTCCAAGATTTAGAATGACTTCACTTCTTTGCTGCAACCAAATAACTACCGGTAGTAATACATTCTGCCAGGCCAGTCGGGGTTAAGTGCTTCATCAATCATGAGACGGAGGGTTTTGTTTTTCTTCTTTTAAATGTGTTTAATGACTGAACACATCAACCTAATATCATAAAAAAAATGATAGATTGAATAAGGACTAGAAAGGTGGGCTGTTAGATTCCGTGTTTGTGTGTCAAACACAGCTAACTGGGCTGATTTTAACACTTTGAATGAAACTTGACAGAATAGTATACGAGGAGGTAACCACTAGTTTCATGTGTTAAAAGATACCCCTCATTAAAGACTAAATGCTAAAATGTGACCGTCTCAAGAGGCCGACTGTACTTGGAGCAAAAAAAAGAGAATGAATAGTTCAAATCCTGATTGACAAAACTATTCAACTGAAAGAACTCGCTTCCAAAAGTGTCACCCAAAAGGCCAAGATGAACAGAGTGGAGAGGAAAGCTCAGCAGGAAGAGGCCAGCAAGAAACACAAGAGAGAGTAAAGGGAGACAGAGTAGAAAATGTGAAATTGGACTGTAGAACAGTGACACTCTTTTGTCATTTTAACCCAACAATGTTCCCATTAAACCCTGCCCTCATCCCTCCGCTACATCCCAGTGAAAGTAGGCGGATCAGAATCAACCACAGGGTTCCAGCCTGCAGGGTGTGTGGTCTTTGATATATTAGTTTATCACAAACAGTGCAAGATACATAATATCCGGGTTATCTGCTCCAAATCAAAATACGATTTTCTTTTTTCCGTTATAATATAAAACATTTGTACTTTCAAAGTAAATGTTGGTCAATATCTATTCTGTTTACATGCCAACGCTTCAAGTGAAATTGGAAGACCTCTGTGGAATTTTTGGCGTTGTGTTTTCACAACAACGCTGCTCTGAGCCACTGAAAACATTCATGAAACGGTTCCTAAGATGAAATATTTTGAAAAGGCTCTATCGCAGTGTGGACAACGGCAAATGAAACCTTGCTAAAACGCTGCTCCTGTGTATGCGAACCACGGCCATAGCAACTGGTTGTTCTGCACATGCTCAGTAGATGCACACTCACAACAATCTTGGCCTCAGAGTCTCGTGACTCGCTGTCCATTTTCTTCTACGATCTGGTTGTTTTGTAGTCGACAGTCACTGTAACAACAATCAAACCTTCTTGTCTGTCCATGGAGGTGGGCGTACTCCCATCGTTATTGCTTATATGTACGTATATGTCAACGTGTTTTCACCCAAAACATCATGGAAACATACTGTATTCTTTTTTTTAGGTTAAAAGACCAAGAAAGTATCAATATTCCAAAAGCAAATATTAACTAAAACATGTCTATTTTTTTTTCCTGAACTAAGAGAACAGTGGGATGTAGAGGATGACCATTTTCAACAACCATACAACTGTGATGCCTCATGCATCCATGAGTCAACATTTTTAAATGTCGCCATCATCTTTACCTGATGGTTTATGTTCATAACTGGTCCTTATTGCGACAGAAACATGTTTTAGGAACCCTGCAGTTTACACTGCGTTCACACCGTGCGAAGCTCTCTGTGGGTGAGCGGCTTTCCGGAACAGAAAACATTCCGAGCAATGCGCAGGTTCAACGGGACTCTCGGATTAGAATCAAAACATAATCCTCTCTCCTGTGGTTCAGACCAGCACTCCGCTGAGAGGACACATATCAGATGAGGTTAATGGGGATCAGGTGAGCGTCATTGCCCAGATGGCCTGCTTTTGGCTCGACCTGCCTTCTGACCCGTCCAGATGTCACACACATGATGACGCTGACTTGTCAGGGGCTCCTCCTGCTCGATGCGCACATCACTTCTGTGGACACCTGGCTGCACCAGTCATCCCATTCCTTATTGGAGTAGATGACTTTGTCATTGGATTATTGATGTTTTCCCACCAATATTAGAGGTAACTAGCAGATCTCCGCCAAATGGCATTTTCAATGTTAAAATTTATCAAATTCAAAAGTGCTGCCATATCGTTAATCTGGATCGGATCCGGACCACACCTGGTACAATTCGGGGCAATGATCCTCCAAATATAGACGTCAAATTTCACGAGGATTGAAACAAAATTCTATGAGTTATAAAAATCTTAAATAGGGTTTCCAATGTTAACTTCAGGAATTTTTCCTGAACTTATTCTGGATCCGTTCTGGATGAAATCTTGCAGTCTACTAGATATGACCGTCCTACAGATCACTGACTTTTTACAAGTCAATCAGACATGATCTCTAAGAGATGTGATTTTTGGAAAATGGCTCAATGATAAGTAAAGGGGAAAAACAGGAACTTTTTATATTTTTGTGTATGAGATACTTATCTAGATTACTCTCAAAATGTAATGGAATCTAAGTTGGATCAAGACGCATCTCATGAAAATTTTTCTAGCAAGATCTCTGCATGCATGTGTGTGTGTGGTTTCATTATCAAAACAAAACAAAATTAAAGAGACATCATTATCAACTTTTTTTGTGGTTTCCATGTAAAAGGACATCATTTTTAAAATGTTTAAATGTGTAAATGAAAAAATGGAAATTAAAGCTTTTGGGCTGTTTTGTGTGGTTTATTTTCAAAACATCGAAGCCACAAAAAAAAAAAAAAAAAAAGAAATTTGAAAACGGCTCCTGAGATAGAATTTTTCTAAAACACAGGTTCCTACTCTGTGGAAAAATGATGATACAAATTTTCCAAAACACTGTTATTGCATATGCGCACTGCTCATACGAATGTGTGTGTGGTTTCAGTACAAAAACAATCAACAGCACACACTACTGGCCCAAAATGACATTGTTTTCAGGGTTTATGCCATTTCAGTGTAAATGGACATCATTTTCTAAATGTTGCCGTCTCAACGCAAAATTTTTCTGAAACACTGAAACGACATATTTTCACATGCAATGGTGCGCAAATTGAGGCCATTAAATAGATTTCTCATAGCACCAGTTGTATATGAGTTCATTATGGTGGTGACTGGAGGAAAAACACTTGTTGTATTTCATATTCTGAGTTACATTTATGAAGGATTAAGAAGTGCACCACCTTGTCAGGGTGAGGTTTTGTTTCTATTACAGTATAACGCTCCTGCTTTCTGGCTGGAAGTGACATGTAACTAATAATCAGTTAAACTTACACTTCCACTAATCCATGAAATTGGTTTCAGTTTATTTGACAACTGTAATGTTGTCTTCACTGGTTTTCAAAAAGAAAGAGAATTAAAAAAAATAGCTGATTTGAAAATTGCTGCCTACATATTCAAAAACACCAAGGAAGTGGACCAAATCTATTTAGTTCTCATGTCACTGTCACTGGCCTCCCAGACATTTCAAAATATTAACATATCTACAAACCTCTGAATGCTTCAGGTCCAAAACTGATCTCAGACCTGTAAGGTCAACCTGCATCAAACCGGCCTCTGGTCTCTGTGTCAGAAGCAAACAGAAGCTGCTTTTATTTCCTCTGCATGGGGAAAAAAAAAAAAGCGAAGGATGACTCTGACTGTGAGCTGTTTTGAATCATGGCTGAAAACCTTTCTGTCTGCTGCTGCCTTTCAGAAAACTGAGTATTCATTGGACATTATACTCATTTAAGTCACCTTTTTCATCACGTGTATTAATTACTTGCTGACAGAATGCTCCGCTTGGTCCTGGAGGTTTTGGCACACAATGTGTAGAGGTGACGAACCACGGTTAAGAGAGAATCCTCCTTAGTGCGTTTGGGAAAAATCATACAAAGGAAATATTGAGTCATCAACGGGGAAAAGGTTCCGCTATTCTCTGGACCTTCCAAGGTCACTCCCCTTATGTGTGTTTTATGCCTGACTGAACTCCCCACAGCCACAAATTGTTTCCAACACAGCAGCAGATGATGTTCGTCCATCTTTATATCATCCAGGCCGGTTATGTGAGGATGAAGCCATGGAAGGGGTGGTGAACTTGTGATGGATGAAAAATGAAGCAAAGCTACAGCAGTCGTAAAGACAAGTTCTGCCCGGGTGAATTATATTCCCCCGTCCGTCTACTGAGCATGTGCAGAAGAACTATTTGCGGCAAGCACATGCACAGTTGCAACGTTTCAGAAAAGTTTCAGCCCAAGCGCCGTTGTTGTGTAAACGGACACCCGATTGTTTTGAAAAAGTCTTTGACAATCTGCCGGAGAAAATGTGTCTCTCAACATTGGTGTGTGTTTTCTCAAAACAATGTCTATTTTTCTCTTCAGTGTGAAACCTCTTTGTTTAATCAAGCCGACAGAGCGAGTATGCTTCGAATGTAATGTTCAAAGAGATTAGCTTAATTAGTTCTCTTTGAGCAATACTCACGGGAATATACAGACATAAAGAGCAATTAACCAGTTGAAGAAAACATGTTGCTGTCGTCGCCTATAGCAACAGTTAAGTGTACAAAAACTGTCAAGTGAAATAAGACTGTCCAGAAATGATGACAGTCCAGTATTTTGTAAACCCATTTCGTCGCCCTACTCTCCTCCCTTTGCTGTCATGTTGGCACATTAAAACAATCAGTTATTGTCTTTTCTTAATCTGTGCAGTGCTTGAAAAAAACAAACTGCTTTGTAATTATAAGAGTTTTTCCTCGAAAAACTCGTCATTTCTATAAATGATCCAGGCAACTTCTCACAGTGATGATGAAAAAAAGGGACTGTTGCATGTCCGTCGGCAGTTATTTGATAATTCTTTATCTTTCATTTGGAATTACTTCTGCTTTTTTATTTAATGTGGAAAAAGTGACAGGAATATAAAAAAACCCCCCCAAAAAAAAAAAAAAACCTCAAAACAAAACTTGAAGTCTGCCGTGAATGTGAAGACCATCCAAAATACTTCAAGTTGTATTAGTGTTGTACTTGCAGGGTTATAGCCTTGTTGGATTCAATGAATAAATGATTGACAGAACAAAATCTTTGATTATTTGAACATGATACAGAGTCAAATTTTAATTGGTTCATCCGAATTTAATGATACCTGGAGCTCTGACTCTTTGTGAAATTACTGTATGAGGTTTATGTAATCCAGTTTATGTAGTGTTAACGTAAAGCCAAATGTACTTTCCAATGAAAAGTCCCGTCCTCGTCATCTCTCCCCGGGGAGCCCTTCAATACAACACACACACACACACACACACACACACACACAGGGGGACTAGATTGTGCAAACAGTCATTCCACACTCTTGAGACCACTTGAATTTTGATGTGGAAGCTCAATGAATAAATCATTTATTCATTGCTGGTTGATTGTTCTTCCTTTCCCCCGCATTATTGTTAAATTCCACGAAGGTTTTCTTTGTCATTTTATTCCTCAGGTTTGGACGTTTTATGTATTACAAATCACTGCACCGTGTGTATTGTGTTCTCCGGTGTCTGATCGCTGCATTGTTCTTGCCAACAGCCGAGACTCCCACCACCCGGTGTCCTCTTTGCCAGCTGATGATCATCTTGTGTATCTGTTGTTTATGATGAAGTTATGACCAGGTATAGGAAGCATCAGTGTTTAGGGTCATCATGCTTTTTCTTGGCATGATATTTAGTTCCACACCTCTGCCACACTAACAGAGTTGTCCTCTGTCAGTTGTAATGTTGCAGGTTGTGGCAGTCACATCCATTGGTTTGGCCAGTTTTGGCCTCGTGTCTAGAGGCAGACTTTGCAGATTGAAATCCCACATTTATAGTCTTATAGTTCGCTGTGGTACATTGCAACAAGTTGATTTTGATGTAAAGTCGCTTAATTCAAAAGTGAACAGCATGCCTCCTGCGCACTGTGCGGTACGCTAACAGACGATGCCGCCCTTCATTTTGTGTGATTTCTCGTTTTAAGGTTAAGACCCCCGGAGGATTTGCATGATGCAGAAATGCGCTTGCCAAATTAATGGCAGCTGAAACACCTGCCACAATTTAGTTGCTTTGGCTGCAGCCCCGACAGGGGTAGCACCCAGCAGCTGCCACTTTGCAATTACTGTGATTAAACACGCTGATCAATGAGCATTTGAAAAGATCACCACGTAGGCATGGTGAGATAAACACATTGGTGACAATTTCAAAAATCCTTTAGTCTAGGATTTGTGTGTGTGTGTGTGTGTGTGTGTGTGTGTGTGTGTGTGTGTGTGTGTGCACCTCTGTACGTGTATTTAATATTTAAACCACAATATAAAAACTTGTCATTCTTGAATTGACAAGAAGTGACACACTGGAAAGACTTTATTGATTATAAGGTCAGATTAAAAGTTCCACATGTCACTCTGGTTGACCTTATTGTGAGTTAATGTAAGTCACTGAAATATTTCATGAAGTTGCGAAAACACATATCCATGGTTAGTATGACATTTGTAACAGGTAATACCGGAGCCGAGTAGTTTTATATGTACTCAAGATGTAGTTGAGATGTAGTGATAGTTAGAGTACAATCGTGTGTTTTTGAAAATGATGCTTGTCAACATGGAAACATTGACATCAATGTAGTTTTTATGTTGGGCCACTGGTGGGTGATGTTATTTGTTTTAGTAATAATAACACTGTACTATTATTATCATTATTATTATGGA
>OMNM01035615.1:0-29238 GCA_900302745.1 Parablennius parvicornis | reverse complement strand
GAGAGAGAGAGTGTGTGTGTCTGTGTGTGCGTGTGTGTGTGTGTGTGTGTGTGTGTGTGTGTGTGTATGTGTGTTGCAGAACCCCAAGTCATCCATTATGTCAGCAGAGAAGAGAGCTCGTCTGAGGAGTAATCCAGTTAAAGTGCGCTTTGCAGAGGAGGTGGTGGTCAATGGGCACACTCAGGTAAAAAGAAGTGTATCTGATGCAGAGTGAGGCCGGTCTGAACTTGCTGATAAAGGAATCTCATTTCTGTGCCTGTCACAGCTTTAAATATTATGTATTTAGTGTCAGGCAGTCGGTTAATGTTCACTTGTTTTTATATTGATTCTCTCTAACATCTCTCTTTTTATCATCGCCAGGGAAACTCTCTTCTCTTCTTGCCCAACGTCCTGAAGGTCTACTTAGAGAATGGACAGACGAAGGCCTTCAAGTTTGACAATACCACCACAGTCAAGGTACACTAAGCAGGATTGTTTTAGTGTTGAGAAAAAATATCAGCATGAAGGAGCTTCTCAGGCTTTTGAGTGTAGTGTGTGTACACAGTTGTCCAATATAGACAATTCAAAATAGCTCCAGTACTTGTTCACCTTGAATCTTGAATCGAAAATGGATAATTGGACAATGCTTATGGTGACTGTACTTCCTGGCCCCAGAAATAGCTGCGTCATCCATGTGTGGTTGACATATTTGTCGATACCGCCATGCTTTATGACAGCCAATGGGAAGAAGCTTCCTGGTAATTCTCGGTCAAATTCCCTATTGGACGACAAGCTGGATAAGCTGACATACATACATACTGCATGTAAAACCAGAGTCACCCAGAAAGTGCATCACCAGAGCAACATATAGTGCAATAATTATCATTTCTGTTTCTGTTATTGTCCTCAGAAGACTCTCCGTCAACTTATCACAAGCATCACAAGACTTAAATATTAGATCTAGTTATAAAAGGCTTGAACATGTGGGTGTATTTTTGCAATTAGACTCACAACAAGTTCTGGCGTCATTATCCCCAAAGGGCTTAGACTATGTGTAGGCTGTACATACTGCCGCCTTGCTGAGCAGTGACATAACATTAATATCCTTTCATTGTACCTGGAGGAAGAAGCTTTACATGTTTGAAAATAAGAAAATAATTATCGACATATCTTTATATAGCCTACAATCAAGTTATACTTTTTTTTTTAAACCACATCCGTCTTTTGTCTTTGCTCAGTTATTCAAGGATATATTTCTTTCAACCTCTGAGAAAATATTTGAAAGCTGACAACACCTAAAAAAAAAAAAAAAAAAGAGTTTTCACTCAGATTTCATTAGATTTTATGCCAGGGTCAATGGGGTACTAGTTTTTGTTTCTTTGTTTGTTTTGTTTGTTTAGTGGGTGGTATGTTAATGAGTTTCACATAAGTCACAAAAGTAAACAGTGTTTGATTGTATGCATGGTCACGTGGTGTTTCCTTATGTTGTTATGGGAATCTATTGAGGTACGATCCACACTGTCTCAATTTACGCAACATCCAGACAATCAAGTTACGCCCTGTTACCCTTCCTCCTCCTCATCTTCATCCTTCTCTTCCTACTGTTTCTCCTTCTCGTCCTCCTTTAGGCTGGATGTTGGGTGAATTAAGACGGGGATCGATTGCTTCTCCCTGGCTCTTAAATTATTTTTGTAGTTGAATTTTCAGAGACATTGAATATTTTTACAGTCTCTATACGGTCGGTCCCTGTATCGTCTTTCCCGGTACCATAAGTCCCTGTAAAGTCTGTCTCTCTGCTATCGGTCTTGGTACCATCGGTCTCTGTACTTTCAGTTCCTGTATTATCTTTCTATGTACTGTCAGTCCCTGTATCTTCACTCCCTATATCATCAGTCCCTGTATGGTCGGTCTTTCTACCATTAATTTCTATACCTTCAATCCCAGTACGGTCTGTCTCTGTGTCTGTACCGTCAGTTTGTAGGTTAAACAAATGTAAGTGCAGCCCAACAATTACAATAGTATCATTACAATATGAATTGAATATTTATATAAAGTTAATAAATATGCATACATGAAATGTTTCGAGAGTTTACTTTGATAAAGCTGGTAAAATTGAAATTTTTTTGTTTGTTCTGTTGTATATACATATTGTACACTTCATAATGAGTCATCAAAACTTTTAACGCAGAAGTTGGGCACAGCAAGACACCACCAAGGTGTTCATAATAAGAAAATTAGTTACAACTTCCACTGCCATTGAGCTTGATTTTGTATTCTACCCAATTAGAAGCTGAGATGAGGAAACAGATTTGCCTCCAGGATGAAACCTCTTGTATAAAGAGTTTTTTTTTTTTTATCATTCCAGGACATCGTTCTGACGCTGAAGGATAAACTATCCATCCGGGCCATTGAGTACTTTGCCCTGGTTCTGGAGCAACAGTACAGCATCGCCAAACTACTGCTACTGCATGAAGATGAGCTCATACAGAGGGTAAAGGAGTCACTTAAACACAAATGTGATGTTATGACACATGTAAAGTGAAAAAAATATATTAATACTTATGCTTTCATTTTTTTTTCCTATACCAGGTGGTGCAGAAAAAAGACTCCCATGATTATAGGTGTTTGTTCAGGGTTTGTTTCATCCCCAGAGATCCTGTGGACATGCTGCAGGATGACCCCTCTGCCTTTGAGTATCTGTTTTTACAGGTCAGACAAACTATTTCTTTAATCTGAGTAATTATCACATTTTCTTTCCAAGACAGGGACCCTTTTTTGTCTCATGATATAGTGTATTTGTGTTCACTCTATACAGCGTTCATGAATAGCAGAATCAAAAATAACATGATTTTTGACTATTTTTGAATTTACCTTCATATTCACTATACAAAAGTGTTTAACTTGAATGTTTAGCATAACTTTTTTTCAGCACGACCTCACTTATGTGACTCTACAATTTTTTATTATTTTGATATATTGGATGAACACACTGGACCTAAAATTGCAAATAACAAACAACCCCTCCCTTAAAAAAACACAAAATCCGAGTGGGAAAAGGATGGATTTTTATATTGAAAGCCACAAACATTAATTAAAAGATGAATGACCTACATGCATAGACTACATTTCTGCGGATCCAGGCCTTTCTATTTTGTAACCACAAACAAAAACATATTGAAGCCCTCAAAATATTGGTGGAATGTAGTCTCAGTAACGGATAACGTGTCCTCACATGACTCATATATAGGCGTCAGCAGGTCCGAGGACATGTAGTGTGTTTCGTTGGCTGCACTGTGCATCCGTCTGTGATGACTATAGTCCTGACTTTGACTGAATTCCTTTGCAGAGTGTTGGAGACGTGCTGCAGGAACGTTTTGCTGTCGAGATGAAGTGTAACACTGCGCTCCGCCTGGCTGCCTTGCACATGCATGAGAGACTCGACAGTTGTGGACAGACACGAGCCTCAGTCAAGAGCATTACGTGAGTCATATGTATGTGTGTCTGTCATTTCCGGGTCACATTTGTAAGCCACTGCTGACCAAACATAACCATTATTAAAAAATGATAAATTATAAATTTTTATAATAATAATTATAAATTATAAATTATAAAATGATACAGCATGTCGATGTATGATTGCAGAATTGTTCTGCTGCTGCAATTATGATGATGTCTCTGAGATGGGATTGCTCACAAAAGTTTTTTGTTTGCGCACAGCAGTTTGTATTTGTTATATTGCTTGGCTGAGGAGGCGTCTTAAAATAACACATTATTAATCCACATATGTGCAGCTGTAAGTATTTTTGTAAACCCTGACTGCAAACAGTGAAAAACACATTAAAAAAACTAAACTTGTTATCGTGTGGCTGTTTACTTACATCTGATGACAGATGTAGTGAAACAGACTTATTATATACAAGAGCAATTCTGTTACAACCAGCAGTTTTTGGAAGGGAAACTAGAAGAAATATTGCATGAAAGCATTCACATACTGACTAAGTAGCAAACACATTGTAGCCATGACCATGCAGATAACACTAAACAAGTTATAAAACAAGTTCAGTTATAGGATCTTCAGCTTTACAATACTTGGCTATTGTCATGAGTGATATTAAAAAGCCTGATCGCCAAAAGAACTAACCAATATTCATCGGTTTCACTTCATGGAGCACAATCTTTCTTTTACACTGCTTCATCCAACTGAGGGTCATGAAGCGATCCAAGCTGACTATGGATAAAGGCAGGACGGATCCCAATCCATCACTGGGCAAACAGACAATTAAACACACTTACATTCACACCTATGCGCAATTTAGAGCCAACAAATCACTTAAAATGTATTTTTATGAACTGTGTAAGAAAACCAGGGTGGCTAGTGAAAGCCCACATTGGAAGAATGTGCAAACTCCACGCAAAAAGGCTCCCAAACCCAAACAGGATAAAAAAAAAAAGACATCCTCATTATGTGATGAGAGCACTAACCACCTACAGCCTGTACTTTTTATACTATTCTTTTTTATTCTATTACATTTGATTTGTTTAGGTTTTCTGATGTTTCACAGCTGACACATTGATCCAGAAATTGCAGAATGTCAGGAAACTATCACCTTTTAAGTTTGATGGGCTGTGTGATGGATTCACACAGTCGTTTGGTCATTTGTTCTTAGAAGGGCCACGTCTTTTTGTATCATGAACGATGAAATCTGTGGAGAACCGAGTGTTGATCTTCTCTTTCCCAAAAACACTATCTAAACTATTAAATGCAGCATATTTCTACCTTATGTTTCCAAATGATATACAAACAGGAACTTGATTTCAATTAAACTTGATTACCCGCCTACTGCGCCGTTGATCGTTAGGTAGTCTAAAGGCAAAAGTCTTTGTTGTGATTTTCATCCCTCTGTGTATGTTGTGTTGACAGAAAAGAGTTTGGCCTGGACAGCTTCATCTCTCCGACGCTGCTGAGCAACATGCGAGAGAAGGACCTGAGGAAAGCCATCAGCTATCACCTTAAAAAAATCCAGTCCTTGTTAGAGCCACGCCAGAAGGTACATTCATATTGATGATTTGAGTGGAAGAAAGCATCTACAGGAGTTGATATTGTGATATTGGTGATATGGTTTTCTGTCTGTCCTGTTCTTACTCTTAACATGTTGTGGTTTTATAGGTGATATCTGCTAATCAGGCTAGGTTGGCCTACCTCACTCAGCTGGGAGAACTCATTTCTTATGGGGGGAGATCCTATACAGCTACAATGATGGTACGTTTATAGGGCCTTATGTCATAAAGCATTAACCATATTACTTATTCAAACTGTTTGGATGTATTTTGTAATCCAGCTTCAGGACAGAGAAGTGTTGGTCAGCTTACTGGTTGGAGCCAAATATGGGATGAGCCAAGTAATCAATCACAAGCTCAACGTGATCTCGACGTTGGTCGAATTCAGCAGCATCAGCCGAGTGGAGTTGCTTACGGAGTCGGACAAAGTCAGCCTGCTCCGCATCTCACTGCATGATATGAAGGTATTAAACACATGGGATGCAAATATACATGTACAAACAGTAAATCAATTGGACAGTAGGTTGTATTATTCACACGAAGACACAATAGACACAAACACAGATAGAGAAAATGGATATTCATTCACCAGGCTGTAATAGCACCAAGGTTCATGCAAGAGTTAATATAGGTCAAGCGAGCTCCCCCATCACAAGTACAACAGAATGTAGCCCCAGGAGTGTGTGGTAACTATAGAATACTAATTCAATGACTCAAAGGTGACTGTCTCTCCCTCCTTCTCCCTCTCCATTGCCTTTTCCTCTTTTAACCTTTGACTTAAACCACTACTGCTTTACCTTATCTGCAATGCCTTCCCCCTTTCAGCCATTTGCCTTACTGATGGACTCTCTGGCAGCCAAAGACTTAGGGTGTCTGCTGGGAGGCTACTGCAAACTCATGGTGGATCCCAGTGTTAATGTCTTCCGTCTGGGGCGCCCAAAAGTGAGGGTGCACCGGATACCTGCTGAAGAAGGTGTGTGTGGGAAGTTCGCCGTAATAGAGGGCGTGTGCTATGAATCCCTATCAAGTGAGCAAACCTGTTTCACTTTAAACAATCAATTTCTGGCTTTGGCCTTTTGATAGACATTTTTCCCATCACATGTATGTCACCAGCCAGTACGGGTACGAATAAAATGAAGATTGTCATACGCTTCAATCATCATCAAACATTTTGAGTTCAAACAAATATATTCTGTACAATGACCGCATGACAATTGTCTGTCTTTCTGTTATCGTTAGGTTATGTGTCTCGCTGCTGCAGTGACTCAGATGACTCAACAGATGAGGATGACCCAATGGATTCGCAAAGCTTCAAATGCCCAGACCCAGCAAGTCAAGACTGGGAAGAAAGGAGGAGAGAGGAGGAAGAAAAAAGGAGAGAGGAAGAGAGACAAGAGAGAGAGGAGCACAGAGGCAAACAGGAAGTGAAAATAATAGTGACAACAGAAGGTAAGGAAAATGAGAGCGAAGAGGAAGGAGGTGCAACAGGAAGTGGACTGCGTAAATTCAAAGTTCTGGATGATGAAATGAACCTGGGGACCACCTGGTACCACACCGACCCACGGGTCACAAGTAGCTTCTCTAGCTTGTCCAGTGGTTCCTTGAGTGCTGCGCTAGAGGAGAGCAGCACTGCATCCAAAGCCACGTCTCACCTAGATGTTCTCCACGGATCACGCACAGGCGAAGACCTTCCTAGCCTGGACGTTCACCACCCCTACCTCCTGGAGCCAAAACGGCACCAAGGTCCCTTGCGACCCACCAACCTCAATTACCGTGGCAATGACAATTCTTGCCTTTGCTTTGCTGATCTTTCTAAGGCTGATTTCCTTCCTAGCCCGCCAGGGGCCACTAGCGATGACGATGATGAGGATGAAGAGGAGGATGAAGACTTAGGGGTCAAAGAGCTCAGGCGTATCTCTAAGATTCCTAGTTCCAGGGATTTGAGAATGATTGACACCATACCTTTCCAGAGATCACCAATTAAGAAAAAGAAGAAGACACCTCCTAAAGTCCCAGTAAGGACAAGTTCAATTCCTGGATGCAAAACAAGACAGTCAGAGCAACGCCTGTCTAAGGATGAAGAGAGTCTATATCTGACGCCATCACCCAACCCCAAACCAGCTCTTTTGGGGAAAGACAATGTCTCAGAATCTGACGATGAATTTTTTGATGCACAGGAAAGATTTACTCCACCAGTTCCTGATCTATCAGGTGGGTTTACAGCAGGTTTGATATAACTTTATAGATGGACAAGCTTCTTTCATACAGTTTCAAGTCCTTGGTAGTATAATGTTTTTTGTTTTTATGTTTAATGTGGGTTGTTGTGGGTAGATTTTGTATGGGACTACTAATAGATTTCTCAGTATTTTCTTCATTTATATATTTTTTGGTCTCCCACAGATGCTGAGCTGGCTGACCGGCGGAATGCCAATCGTTTGAGTGGGACCTGGAATGGAGTTCCAGCTGGACCAGGGAAAGAGCCGTCGTCGCCCATTGCCAATAAAGCCAAATCCTGTAAACTGAAGAAGGAAATGGAGATGCTTAAAGCCCCTCTAAATCAGCTCATCAGTAAACAATCCAGTCCACCAAAGCCATCTCAGAAACCTGAAGTCAAAGTCAAGCCACCTCTGGCACCTAAGCCCCAGCTTCCTCCAAAACCACAGATTATTCCTACCAAATCGCCCCAGCATGGAAGATCATATGCTCAGTGCAATGGTGACGCTTCTGGTCGTTTATCTTCTGAACTCCTGGAAATGGAGCCTGACACTATGGAATTCAAAGCTGTCACATCTGGTGGATTTCCTCTGTCACCAGCCTTGATTACAGCAGTACGGTGTAGTAAACAACCACCACCAATCGCAACACCACAAGCAGAAGAAAAAATCAAAAGGCAAGAAAGCAGCCCAAAACGCAGTAAAGACTCGGTGTGTGAGAACGGTGGGCATGTCATTTCCAAAGACAAACCATACATTACTGATGAAAAGGCACTGTCTAGAGTTGGAGAGAGAAATGACAATGACCAGCCAGCAAAAAAGCCACATAATCTAGCTTCTATCACGCGTTCTAATTCGGGCACAAAGCTTGCTGTTCCTCCTCCAGTGCCTCCGAAACCTAATTCTGCCATCAATCTTCACCCCTTATCAATACCTTCTAGCTCTCCTATCTCCCCAAATGATCCAAGCAAAGGAGTCTTCAAGGAATCTGTCAGTCCACCAAATGGAATCCATCCTTGGAACAGCCGTAATGGCAGCATCCAATCAGGACCTAGAAGGGTCTCTCTGAGCCACGAGAGCCTATCCCCTAAAAACACAGATGCACCGCTCACTCTTACCACTTCTCTCATCTCAACCAATTCTAAAGGTGGTGGGGGTCTTGAAAGTAGAGAATCTGAAAGATCGGGCTCAGGGTCAGACCTGAGAACAAGCTCCTCCAGTCTGGGAGGTAGACTACCAGCCTCTGCCCTGAGAGGCAAGATCCAGGCTCTGCCTTGGTACATGACAAGATCCCAAGAAATTCTCGGAACTCTCGACTATCCCTCCACCAGTTCCATCAATGGAGACACATCTGGATTTGGCTCTGGTCTGTCTGTTGCCAGTGGTTTATCAGACCTAAACAAAACCCCTGTTAAGGAAAAGGAAACCGTCCTCTCAAAATCAGGAAGTAAAGGGGACATTTTAGAGGATGGAGCGGAGGTCGTCATAGCAACAATTAAAGAGGCCCAGGATGTGTCGTCGAATATGAAAAAGGCCAATGGGACAAATGGTTCACATCCTAATCTCAGTTTTAGGGAAAATAGCATGCACAGTGGGAGTGTGTCATTCGAGCAGCCCCAGTCGCGGCCTCATTCAGCAGTGGGATTGGGAGGTGTGACTAACATGCAAATTGGAGGTGACTCACCAACCTCCTCAGTAGCAGATGGTACTCCTCCACAACAACACCGTGAGGCTTGTGGTTGCCGTACTGTTTATGCCAACTGTTTCAGTGGAGATACTGAAGAGGGTGTTAGCTTTGATGAAGAGCTAACTGTTTATGAGTTCTCCCGTCGAATACGCCCCAAACCTGCCCGATCAATTCCTGTTGTCCCCTCTCCAACCATGCCCTCTCCAAAACCCAATATCCTGTCACTGTTGAGGGACAATCCTCGCCCCCTGTCTACTTTCTCCACTGCCTCCTCTGAAATTAGCCCTCTCGTTTCACAACCAGCTTCACCCACAACTTCACTTGGAGGTTCTCTTCGTCCATTTACTAACAAGAATTATGGTGGACTGAAGGGGGGGTTTGCTTCTCTCCGTCAAGATATAGACCAGCTTCTTCTGGTCTTAGAAAGAGGAGCCCTTGAACAGACAGAACAAGCATCTCAAGATTTAAAGCAGGATAGCACCGGCATAACCGTTGGGCCTGACCTCAATCACAATGGAACTACAGAGAGTTGTACTCCAGCACAAAGCCTAAGTTGTATGGGGACCACCACCATGACAGAGGCAGAACGGAGTCTCCTACAGGCAGAGGCTCGACGATTGGCATCTGGATGTCAGCGGGCAACACGTGTAGGGTGGGCACCCGATGAAGCCCTTCGTTCATTATCTAACAGTTTCAGTGCCCTGGTTCAGCTTTCAGCAGCCTGCCTGAGAACAAGCACCTGTCCTGGCTGTGAGGCCTGCCATAAGCCAAGTCTGGTAAACAGGGATGAGGACGACAGCCAGGAGGCCATGGACAAGATAAAGGAGATAGTGGGTCTTTACCGGGATTTTGTTGGAGCAGTTGAGACAGCTGGAACTGGTGCTAGTGTTGGGGGAAAGAGTGTGAGCTTCACTGGGTCTGTACAGGGTCAAGGGGAAACTGATGGAGTGAGGCTACTGGCTAAACGCTGCACTGTGCTCATATCCTCTGTATTCGCACTCACACAGCTCTTCCGGACACGTACACCAGACCCCCCAGACGCTCCTGGCCAAGTACCTCTCAACTTTTGACCTGTGAACTTTAAGCCACTGATGAACCACTGGCTCTCAAGGTGAGACTAAAGGAAACAGCACAGAGCTAGCTGGTATGTAACTCCTGTGTTTCTGTACAGTAAGTGCCATGCACACCACACCACAGCACACACACAAACACACACACACACGCACACATACACACACTCAAACAAAACACAATGTGGCGAAAGACTTTGATTGCGCTGTTTCTCTTTGGACGCATATGGACTATGCATTTGTACATATGAATTTTATAATTATCTTATAACTATCTTATTTTATGATACAATATGTGTATGTAAGGATGAATTACTCATGTACTGTATGTATTTATGTATTTATTTTTACAATATTTGCACCATGACCTGTGATGTGCAGGACACTGGTGAAAAAAACAAAAAAAAACAACCTATGGATGCCACTGGAATTCCTATTTACATTGTCGTTGAGACAATATTATGTTAACTTTTGCTGCTTTTAAGATTTCTCCACTTCACAAGGTGTAATCTGTAAATTGTCATTTTTCAAGTTTAATATTATGGTACGTTTACTGAAATACAGAAAATATACTTTAGCACATTTGGAAAATACTTACCTGATTTGTTTTAACTGTGCAGGTTTTGCACCTTTTTAATAATTTAGTTTTTCAACATAACAGGTAAATATGATGGGATACAATTCTATACCATTACACAGCAGGGAGAGCACTTTGACTGTTACAGATTGCACCTTTTTATGAGACACATACCTTTTGTGTAACGTGTTTTTCTACCCATGTCCATGTCTAACCTGATTTTGAATGAATGCTTCTTGGAATATTACCATTACCCACATGTATGCAGTATTATAACATTATTCTAGTTTTCATCCAAAGGACACAACATATATATTCCCTGGGAATGCGTGGAGGCGGTTCAGGCAGCAAAACAAGGGACCTGATTATTTATGTAGTGAAAATTTTTTTCAACTCGGCACAAAAGGTGACTGTTATAAACTCTCCTCAGATGTAGCAAAGATCCAAAGTCTTAAAACACTGAGCCACAACTGCTCCCTGCTATGGTTTCCTCTTATGGTACACCACTTTATTGATATTATAATGACTGAGGGATTGAATGACTGCTGTACGCTGGGGTCAAGCTGTCGATACAAACTGATATATCTGTGTCCTACTCTGTCCTTACCTTAGTTTATGGCTATGCAAACATAAACTTCCCAACCCCCCTTCACTAACACTATGTTTTTTTGTGCTAACATCAGAAACAACTATGGCTGCATTATGTTTGATTGAATATAATGGATGCTTTCTTTGTTTGAAATGTTGGCTTTTGTCTTGTTTCAAAGAGAAAAAAAAAAAAGAGAAAACTTTCTGCATTATGGATTGCAACGTTCTGCAAAGTTGCATGGCATTAGCATATGTCAATATAATGATTCCCGTCTGATGTCTGTGAATTGTCAGTAAAAGGATTACGTTGCTTGATCAGTTTGCTGATGTACAGTGTTTACTAATCAGCTCCTTCATGTCACATGATACCAGCTCAGTTGATGAACCATCCAATTTGAAGGACCTGCTTGAGCCTCCTATGACAACAGGGACAGTCATTAAGCCAAATCAGACAACAGTTGCTTATACAAATAAGTTAATGGGATGAACCCTTTATACAGACTGCTTAAGTGTTCACAGACAGCTGATCAAGATAGACGGAATGGATACTCTTCCAAATTAATGTGGAAAAATGTCATTATGGTGACTGATAAAATAAAAACAGGGAAGCAACACCTCCCAGCTTCCAGTTGCCATGCAATTGATGTCCAGTAGCAGTGTTCCATTAAGACATATGTGCAATGTCTCAGGACGGTCTCCAGTTGTTCTTCAAGCAGGCTCAAACAGTAAAGAGTCCCTTGTGTCACTAACTTCTTTCTGTGTGGTATAAAGTGTATGAACAGCATTTCATATTCAGACAAAACATTGTGTTTCTACATAAGCAGCCACTTTTCCGTGACCACGTCCAGTTAAGTCGATGTACCAAGAAAAGTATTGTTTTTGGAATAAATGACTCACTGACCTTAATAGTGCTGATTGTTTGGAGTGTTTTGAATTTGTCCATCTTAAACTGCTTTTACATATCTCATTCAGATAAACTCTTTTCACCAAAGTGTAGTCTTTTTAGGAGCCAGTGAAAGATTACGTAGTCAAACCTGAATTATTTAAGAACAGAAGATAAACCAAGGCTGTCTACAAGTGCCATGCTTCTTTTCATTAATGTCTTTGATGCAGTTCATGAGTAACACTGATGAACAGCATTTGTGTTTCTACAGTTCCGTGAAGGCAGTGTTTTTGTGGTCACGGAACACCAAGATCTACTTTTTTTTCCCTCATGGATTGTCTCATCGAGTATTGCCTATACATTATTTATCCAGACCCTGATAAACTGAGTTGCAGCAACACTTTTACTACGATTATTCAACACAGACTTCTTCAATAATAGATGAGGATGTGAACATTTTTTAAATTATTGCGAAGATGACAGTCAGTAGGACACTTGTTAGGGTGAAAAGAAACAGAGCTGAGAGGCTTTATAACCACAGTGGCTCAACTCATCCTTATGCAAAGTCCCCATGTCAGATTGTCCTTAATCTGATCATTATCTGCAATCTGACTTCCTGACAGAGTAATCTAGAGACTGACACTCTGCATTGCCCCTCAGATAATATATGATCTGAAAACAAGGCTCCTGTTGCCAGAGCCCCTTCCATGTTCAAATACTTAAAATCACAATGTGTAAAGAAAAGGAATGTTAAACCACACTGTGTGTGAGTGTTATATCCATCTATCTTTATGACCCAATGTTGAGCCTGCTTATCTCTTCAAATCATACAATGTTCAGTAGTGATTTAGTGAGACCGACTATAAAGGGATTACACTGCATATTTTGGAAGGAGAAAGTTAGCTGTGACGTGATTACGCATGTATGACTCATGTACAGCTAGTCCCACTCTACAGCTTCTCATTGTCAAAGTGTACATATTTCGTCGTATAAGTCAAACATGTTTTCCACATAAACACACATAAGAGACTTATCCGTGCTTTAATGGATTGCTTGTGAACATTTAATTTTCTTGTCAATGATGAGACATTTTCATGACAATGTGGTTACTTGTGCTTCAGGCAAATGAATAGCATGATTGAATATCACCAAAGGTATGTCACTTTTAGAACAAAGTCTTATATTTGAGGAGAAAAGCCTAGAAAATTCAGAAGGAAAAAAAAAATCCCCATCAAACACAGAACACTATATGGACACTCGCATTGACAAAATTCTCAGAAATAGGCCAAGTGATCCATTTACATGGCAGCATGAGCTTTTTGTGCCACTGAACATTACCCTCTGCCACCGTCTTCTCGCAGTACTGTTACTCTCCAGCCCCTTATCGCTCTCTCAAATGTCCGAGCAGCATGCCTTTTCTTCTCTGGGCTGTCACAGTCACCGCCAGAGCTGCTGTGTCTACTCGAGCTTGAAATCTGAGCCCATTATGTCAACAGATGTTACAGGCAGAGAGGAGGGCAAGCGTGAGAGGAGGAAAATATCAAAGAGTAGCACAGGAGGGAAAAAAGCTACACAAAAACAAACGGCAGAGCTCTTACGAAGGAAACAAACACCGAGGAGCACTTTGTTTTATAGTTGAAAATGTAATCATTGAAATTTTCACAAAAGCAGTGACAGTGCAGAGTAAAAATAATGCCAGGTCTCTCTTTGAATGGGCTTTTACTTATAATGGAACCAACAAATCTTTAGATAGGCAAGATCTGAGCTAAACATTTTGCTGACAAATATTTTATTGGGCACTTATTAAACTCACAAAGCAACACATCCTGCTAGGAGCACTTGGGAAAAGAAAAAAAATCAATGAAGACAAACTAAATTTAACAGAACATTTGCCATATGTAAAACATGTGAAAATAGGAACAGATTTAGAAAACATTGCTGTTTTTACCTTTTGTATCAAAAGAATCAGTGTATCACTTTCAAGATTATCTCTCTGAACATAATGAGAAATAAACGGACCAACAGTTCATTACATTCTCCTTAACAACAGATCTGGGGGTTTTCAATGGTCAGTTTAACATTAAGTTGCCAGGATTTTATTACATACATTTATTCTTTTTTCTTTATTTTTAACAGAGGAGGTGCTCTTAGTCAAACAAATAGATGATCACTGTCCTCAAAACACCACAGCACAGGGGGGAGCGGGGAACGGGGGTGTGCTGGACTCCTGCTTTCTCCCCCTAATCTTTGCACTAGGAGCAAATGAGGGCATCACAGTTTGACCCTAGCACAAATTCTGTATAGGCTGAAATATGTTGCATCTTTTTAAAATCTCAATATTAAAAACTAACAATGACAGGTGGCTATTATACACTGACTGTTGGCCCCTTTGAGAAGTGCAACTTTTTTTTTCTCCCATCTTTCAGTCCTGGAATAACTGTCCTGTTGTCAGCGCCAGGCAGCAGGTGCATAGGCGTTGTGCACTTTCTCTTTTCATACTCATTCTATTCCTTTGCAACGATATTAAATACTTTCCAACTCTATATTTTGATTCCTTCTCAGAAGAGCTTCAGCAGCAGCTCGTAGGTGGCATTGATGATGCCCCAGGAGAGGAGTGAACGGTGGTAGTTGAGGTGGGCCCCTCTAAAGAGCATGACCAGGCTGCCCCCCCTCTCTCTCCACACTGTTAACAGCACCTCCCCACAAGGCTTGAAAGCTCCTCCAACCTGAGATTGAGCCCGTGATTTGACCACATTTAATGGGTAGAACATAATGCCAAGGCCGGCCCCCAACAGCCCTCCACATACAAAATCATTCACCAAATGACCAGCCTTGTTCGTAGCTTCCGGAAGCTGCTCCTTGATGGGCCCCCGGAGCCCAAAGAAGAGCACATTGCTCGGGCCGTTACGCAAGAGTATGGGTACGAGGCCCCGGTAACACTCTCTGACACCGTGCTCAGTCAGAAGTGTCCGGAAGGTGTGGGCTGTGTTGTTGAAGCGCCCATGGTGCCGATGGTCTTGTAGGAGAGTCTGCACACGCTCAAATGGCGTTAGAATGGCCTCTGTGGTTCCTGCCAATGCTGCAGCAAAGCTTCTCGTGACCAGCTCGGGCACACCACCAGCCCGGTCGAGTAAAACTCGAGAGAAGTCTTCATACAGGCCAAACATGATCGCCACTGTCGTGCTCTTCTGGAGCAGCGGGGGCAGCAGGCCTCGGTACAGATTTCTCAGCCCATCCCTCTGGAGCTGTCGAACTGCTTCTGTGGCCAAGACGCCATGCAGCTGCTGGCGAAACAGCACCTTCTGGATGGGGAAGGTGATCACAATATTGGTAAAAGCTGCAAGCGAGCCACAGACATAGTGCTTCCCCTGATGGCCCAACCTGGTGCTCAAAGCCCCAGGAGGCAGCAGGGAATGGCCTCCTTTTGTCAGGGCAGACTGGGGCTGAGGTGTCCGGGTAGACTCCGAGTCCATGGTGCTAACAGCCATGAGAGGCTCAGTGCACCACAGCCTTATTTTCCAGCATTATATCAGTAATGCATACATCTGTAAGACATGTAAAACGCTAGCATTAGTTACTTTATGCACATATATATGAATGCATATCTTAACTGAAGAAGATGAAGAGAAACACAATTTGTTTAGAACATTTAACAGTGAGCTCACGAAGCCAAACGTCAAACCCAAAATGTATTTTCTTAGAATCTTTTTAATATTAGTAAATACACAGCAAACTTGCATGATAGAAATCATTGCAAGTTCTCTTTGAATACATGGCAACAGATGTCTCAGAACGGTAATATCAATGACTCTGTAACAGGCTGTGGGCCACACTTACTCAAGAGATGTTGCAAGTTTAGAGTCAGAGATACATTGGACTGTTTGATCACAGTTACCTGTCCTAAACTTGTATGAACCCGGCTGATCTGACCGCATACTGATAAGCATTATTATACAACTGACTGATAAGTGCAGCCAAAGTCAAGAGGAAAAGGGGGTGTACAGCTGCAACTCAAATGTGTTTGTGTGGGTGAGTAGAGCACCCTCTATTTGAGATGATCAAGTTTCAAAGGCAGCATCATTTTTTAAGCGTGAAAGAAACTAGCAAGACACCTGCTCAGTTCACATTAACAATAAGACATTCTTTATTCAAAAAAAGGGAAAAAAAAGGAAGAAGTATAAAAATCAAGTCCGGTTATGCAAAGTAAGCTGTCTGCAATTTCTATACATAGCTCAGAGAGAAGGCTGTGCTGTGAAAGCTGTGGGGTCATCTGAGGTCATGGCAGACCAACCAAAATATCACAGCAGAAATCTTGACACAGTAGATTCAGGTCTGTCTGGCAGACTGCAACTGATGCTTAAGACCTTATATAATTCAAACACCATCATATATTTCTTTAAATAACAATAAATTAATTACAAAGTTTAAGCAAATACCAAAACTGTATTGTGAAATATCGTCTTGATCAGAAGACACGCGTCCTGATCTGTCACCTCATTTCACACTTGATTGGTTGTATTAATACAAATGTTGACTTGGCTTGATGTTGAGCTATTAACTCCATCTGCACTGAACACGCCCTGTGCGCACTGTTTTCCTGGAAGCTGCCGACTTGACGTGTCATGCCTGGTGTTGTTGCAGCATGCTGCCAGTCAAGGTGGATTAAGACACAGGATACACATGTTGGTTTCGACACACGCATACAAGCAAAGTACACTTCACTGCAGGTGCGGCGAGCCAATGAATGACCAGCTGCTCCTTCACGGGCTCGCAAAATTTAGCCTTTAAGTCAAAACACCGAAATGGTAGGTTAGCATGGCTTGTTAGCTTCACGGTGCTAGCGACCGCGCCTCGACACAGGGCTATCTAACAGTCAGACGGGATTTAAGACACCAGATAATAGCTGCACGCTGCGGTAAGGTGTCTGGCTGCATAGCATGCTAAGTGGCTAACCTGACCAGTGTCAAAACGGACGATTGATGATTGGTTGGAAACTCCGTGACAACGATCGAATGTCAAGAGACAAACGAACTTTTGGAGTCGTTAATAAGCCTTTTACCTGTTGCGTACACCAGTCTGTCCTCTCCTCTCCCTGGACATGTAGAGGGCCACTGGCAGGGTGTTTGGGCCCCTGCTGTAGGTCGTGCCTGTTGCCCCACCAGAAGCAAGGGCGGAAGCAGGTGACAGCAGCTACGCATGCGCACTGCCACGCATCTGACAGCTATTTGTGTAGCAACATACGTTTTTCACATTAGCGATCCCAATTTTCTTTATAATTAAAAGGTACCTGTAAGTAGTTTGGGTTTATCAATTGTGGGAGGTGTCTGTGAGGCGCAGATTATAGCACGTAAATGTTAAAGAAGTACATTATTCATATTGTTTTGGTGCTCCGAAACCACTGGCGCTTGAGCGTTGTGTCGTAAAACAACGCTGTACGTCGATTTTTACGACAGCGCAGTGACGTCATCAGTTAGCATTCTTGTCGAAAATAAATGAGTGGCTTTGTCTGGTTTATTCATAAAGAATTTTTGGAGCGGATCTCGCTTTTATATATCAGCGATATTCGTGTTCATGAAAGGTAATTCACAAATAGAGCCGTTAAATATTCATGGTAAACATGTAAACTGTTTTTAAACAAACTGATGCGAACTAGCTGTGTTGCTAACAAGAACAGCAGGTTTCTAACGTTGGACTCACTCAGCATCTTTACACTGCCCATCAAGGAAGCTTGTGCGTCTATAAAGAGCATCAAACTGTGGTTACCTTTCGTTTTATGTAGCAATTGCTGGATTAAGCCATCATGTCAGCGCAGAAAGACTGCGAGTTTTTAGTGAAAAGAGCCCGCGAGCTGGTCTCGGATGATCCCTGTGCAGCCAAAGCCTGGCTCATCACAGCCAGAACCCTTTACCCATCAGACTTCAACATACAGGTAACCTTTAACATCATCCTGAGCTTAATAAGACAGCTCTATGTGAACACATCTGTTATAACTGACATTTTCTTCACAGTATGAAATGTACACAATTGAACGCAATGCCGAGAGGACAGCTTCAGCAGGAAGACTGCTGTATGACATGTGAGTCGCAGTGCACCCATCTCTTGATCTATTGACATGTACTGAGTCTCAACTAACATTTGCCAATATTCCATTCGTCCCTGAGGTTTATAAATTTTCCGGATCAGCCTATTGTTTGGCGTGAGATCAGCGTCATCACAGCTGCCCTTCGCAGTGACTCTCAAGACAAACAAGCACAGTTTCTACGAGGTGAGCACAGTAAGACCTACCATGAGGTTATCTTACATAGAGTCCAAATTACCATTCAGAGACCTAACTTTCATATCCATTTTGGTCTGGTTCCACAGGCCCAAACAACAGGGATGCTCACATAGAGACAAAAGAGACATAAAACACATCTTCAAAAAGTCGCAAGACTGCAGCAAAGAGAGACAATAATACTACAAGATTTCAAAACATAAAGATCCATTACATAAATTAGGGGTTACCCATTTTATGTATAAAATTATTTACAAGATTTATTTCAAGACACCCAAGGTCACTGTACAAGTTTAAAAGTTAAAAGATTTAACATGCTATGTTATGGCTATATTTAAAAAACAAAAACAAAACAGCAACAGCATTAACAACATTCAGAAGTTTTCAGCTGACCAACTAAATTATATTTTGTGGGATTGGAGACATTTGTATACTTCACAACATTCTCACTGATAATTGTTATTCGAAAGTGTGTACAGTCATGTGTTTTCTTTGTTTTTGTTTTTGTTTTTGTTTTGGGGAAGAATCTAAAGAGTGTTTTATGTGCTTCTTTCACCCAGGACTTTTTGAGACGCTGCCTGGTCGTGTTCAGTGTGAGATGCTGCTTAAAGCCACAGAACAGTGTTTCAACACTCTGGAGAAGGCAGAGATGCTGCTGCTCCTGCTGAAGCGCTTTCCAGAGTCTGTGGTTCAACATGGGGTATGGAATTAAACCACAAATCTTGTGTTTTAGCTTATTTAACAATATGCGCTAACAACAGGCTCCTTTCTCAGGTTAATTTGGGGGAGACATTATTGGAAGCAGAGGTATCGGAGAATGTGGAAACTCCTGTCAACTGCTTCAGGAAACTTTTTGGTCAGTGAATATTATTAAAAGTGCTTTTTCTCATTTAACTGAGACATCGCTTTCTTCACACTGTACTGTTTATTTGCTCTTGCAGTGTGTGATGTCCTTCCTTTGGTCATGAACAACATGGACATGCGCTTGCCAGCTAGCCTTATGCAGAAATACATGCTGAAAGCAGCTGAATTCTACATCGGGTACGTTACCCGAGGACCCTCAGCTGACGTACAAATACAAGGTAAAGTTGGAACGTGCAGTTTTATAATAGTACAATAGGTTTCAACTTCTGATGTTGGTATTTTTTGGCATTTTGACAGTATGTTGTTTTCTCTTCTTCCTTCCTTTCAAGGCTCTCAAGAAGGTCTGAAGTCACCCAGCGTTTCCCGCACAGCTCAACGTTATGTGATCGATGGTCTATCAGAGAAATCGTCCCTGGTAGCAGAGCCCTGGGAGAGGCTGTTGGACATCATCGCTGTGGTTGGAGCTCGCTGCGAGTGGCAGGCGGACAAGGGACAGAGGTAGCGTCGCAGGATTTATAATCATTTTCTGATCATTTGATCTGAGTTGATGTTGATTGTGTCATATAAAAGATACTTTGACTGTTGAATCGTTATTGATATTAAGAATAAAATTTTGAATATTGTGTTTTGTTTTTGTGTGTATATGTATGGTCTTAGGAGTTATGTGGACATGCTGCAAAGAGTTAAAGAACTGTGTCGGTACTTACCTGGTCTGGAGGGAGACACCAGGTCCCGCTGCTGCAGTCAGGTCGTCATCTGCGCAGCACTTGTCCTCTTCCGCAGCGCCTTCCTCTATATCTCCGCCGTACAGCCTGCACTGTTCCAAGGTCAATTTTTCTCTTTGCAAGCACACATTCTTCTCCATTTGCTCATTTTCATCTAATTCTCTGTGCATCTCTATTCAATAAAATGTTCAGACCACACTGTGTGTTTTTCTCGTGTAGGAGTAAATGCACTGAGCTCAGGGCCATGGATACTAGTCGAAGATTTGAGCTCAGTGTACAGTGAAGTGGAGCTGGAGAGAGGAGTCGTCAAACATGCTCATAAGAAACGCAAACTGCCTGATGGGAGAGAGAGAACTATGGTATCTAATGATTGAAAATTTTGTTTAATGTTCTTACATGATCATCTTGAAACTACAGAAATAAAGATGTATTTTGTGTTAATGTGTTAATGTGGCACGTAGAGCTCAGATGATGAGGAAGCTGCAGGGAAAGGACGCGGACGACACATTTTATTGAACAAGACTGAGATGCCCGGCTGGGCAGAGACTTTGGATAGTTTTCGCACAGCAAGAGAAAGTTGGGACCTCCTTCATTCCCACGATGGCTTGGAAAGTGGTAAACACCTGTACATTTTTCTTTTATATTTATAAATCTTATTCATTATATGTGGAGACAGCACTCAGTCATGGGATTATAATATAGCAGAACAAGGTACTACTTATCATAACTCTTTATTTCTGGACTATGCCATGATTACGTATCAATACAATATTGTTTCATTGTCATGTCTGTTAGAGTTTAAGAAGATTTGTGCTGCTTGGAAGACAGACAGCTGGCTGTGGTTCAGAATATTCCTAACAGACATGATTATTTACCAGGTAAGAAACTTCTTAATCTGTTTCTGTTCATGTTAATTGTTTCAGTGAAGTATTAATTTGTGGTCATTATTATTAGTGCTTGCATATAATGTGGTTAAGTCTTGACCTTGACTATGGGGAGCCCAAGTTAAAGTCTCAGTTGTGACAAGAAAGGTTGTAAAAACCTCCAAGTTTACGGAATGACTTGCTGTGATAGACAGAATAGACAATAATACAAGTGGTTGTAAATGAATACATTTGATCACTGAGTGAAAATTATAATCATTCGAAGAGCAGCAAAGGGTAAACAAATGTTTTATTCACTATTTACAAAAGAAACCCATTGTAACCTTTATTATAGTGAGTCAGTATGTTAACTCTGATCAGGAGATTCTCCTCCACATACATTTACGTGTGCATTCTGAGCCTGTGCTAACAACCTGGGGATGTGTCATCTCCAGGGACAGTACCGTAAAGCCCTCTCCAGCCTTCACCAGATGGCTGCAGTCCAGCAGCCTCAGCCGGGGCAGCAGAGTCCTTCACGTCAGATCACTCTGGAGCACCACAGGGCCCTCATACAACAGGCGTCCTGCCACTACGCTCTGGGAGAGTACAAGGTACACACAGTCACACGAGCACTTAGTTTTGTGAAAGGTGACTTCCTGATGTAAAGATCATGAACTCAAGTTTGCATTAGGTTAATTCAGTTTTGTGATTACTTTTTCCGGCACCTCCAACTCTACTCACGCAATTCCAAGATATCAAAAGATGCTTGTTAGGTTAATTGGCAACTGCATTTGTGTAGTTACTGTGAATCTGTTTAAGTGATTATATCTCTGTATTTGCCCTGTGAAGGCCCGACAAACTTATGCTGTATGCTGCCTTTTGCTTCTTTCAGCTTAGATATTTTCTGCCCTTGTGTGTGAGACCTAATTTGGATAAACCTTATATAAAAGTTGGATTTTTAGATGTTTGAAAAAACATGCTTTTTTTTTCCATTTTCTTGATATGCTTTCATAGTAATCAATTCCAATGGCTTTTCTGGCCTATACATTTTCAGTGTGTATTCTTTCAGTAACCCATTGCTCCATGTATGCTGTATGTGGAGGCCCGATCAGGAGTCCAGCCGGCCCAAATTAGAATTCCAGTCACAAATATCTAATTCAACATGTCTGAAAATTTATAGGAAGAAGTAAAACTCATTGCATTCTACCACTCCCCCGATATTCAATAATCACATTTTATAATGATCCTATTACTTACTTATTATAATTGTTTGTATTATCTTTGCATTTATTTAGAGATTATTTCCTATTTCTACATTATAGCTTTGTAACATGATTTAGTTGTCAATGTATGTTCATCAACTGTTTTCTAAACAAATCAAATGATAACCCTGGGAATGACTGTTGTATTCTTAAAGTTCAACATGGAATCCCAATCTGGGCCGGACGGATTCTGGATTGAGCCAGATTCCATATATACATAATAATGTTTGTTGATGTAATTATTTTATGATATTGGGCTTATACGCTGGATGTAATTAGTACTAGTATTACAAAAAAAAAAATGTCATCCTTCATATACCATGATCCAAAAAATGTATGTGGTCTTTTCTAGCCTGCAGGTGGCGTTAAAGTTCAGGTTAACTTTGAAACTTTTAAAGGCTGTGAGTTAAAATTTTGAAGATTGAACTTTACCGGTTTAGCGCAACGTTGGATTCTGCTCATTAAACTACAGTTTTGTGTTGTTAGCTGATTAATCTGTTATTAACACACCTAAACAATTTAGTGAAGAAGTCATTTCTAAATAAATGAAAAGTGAATTGATTATTTAAATAGGTCTGTGATATTATAGTTGTACTTATTTCAATTGCCAGGTCAAACTCATGTACTTGAAACATAAAAGCATAATTCTTACAGGGCAGTATTGTATGTAATGTAAATATATTGTCTGATTTTGTATTGATAAGAGGGCCTGTGAGAAGCTGCTTGATGTTGTCGGTGCACTGATTCCACCAAATCAAGAACCAACTAAAGCCTCAGAGGACCAAGCGAGAGTGAAGGCAAAAACTAGGAAAGGTACATACTTATTGTTTGTGTGTGTGGATATTAATGAGCCACTGTAAGCACAAATACAACACAGTTTTATCTCTAGAATGCCAACTACTGTTGCTCAAATTTAATAATATCAATATTCGATGTATAACTTCACAACACTGATTTCTTTTTGTTTTTGTCTGAAATAGGTAATGACCTGAGATTGCTGCCCTGCACCTGCAAAGCTGTGTTGCCTTTCTGTCTCCAGCTAATGTTAGCCTGCTTCAAGGTAACTTGATAATGTTTGTGGAAATCAATGCAGTGCATACACACTGGAGGATATTTGTGCTAAATTACAACTGATTTAAATGTCAACCTCGTCTAAATTTTGTTTTTATTTTCAGCTTCGTGCTTTCACAGACAATCGTGACGACCTGTCCCTGGGTCACGTCGTCGTCCTTCTGCAGCACGACTGGCCGCAGGGCGAACTGTTGTTTCTCAAGGCAATAGAAAAAATCTGTCAGCAGGGCAGCTTCCAGTATGAGAATTTCTTCAACTATGTCACCAGTATCCTTTCTTCCAACTGCCCCTGATGTTTTTGTCTACTGTTTGTCCGACCGCTGTCTCACTGGTTGCCGTGTCGCTGTTGCCACAGTTTGGATGTTGGTTTCCATAAGCTCATGATGTCCCTCAGACATCGACATGCTGGAGGAGTTTGCATACCTGCGTACTCCAGAAGGAGGAAGGATTCAGCTGGAGCTGCTCCCCAATCAGGGAATGCTGATTAAGTAAGCGATTCGTAATCTGAGATTTCCCAGCGGACATCTCGACCCTCCACTCTCCCGTTCTGTCGGCTGTGTTTTTTTTAAAAGAGGACTGTGTTGTTGACTGATCTGAGTAGACATTGTCTGTCGGGGAAAAAAAAAAAAATTATTACTTTAATTAGAAATAAGTTGTGAACAGATTGGGCCTCATAAAGAGGAAGATGGTAAAACAAATGAAAAGTGAAGCCGCTGAATTGCTGTAGAAGTAAAGACACTTGATTGCACCCGCACTGACAGTTGTTGAATGTTGCTGTTCCTCAGGAACCCTAGTCCCGCCCTGGGGGTGGAGTTAAATACCCTACTGCTACAAGGGGTGCAGACCATGGAAAGGTACCCCAGGCCCCTCCTCCCACAGTCCCCATCCCGCCCAACGATCACCCTCCCTTCATTCCCAGCTGCAAGGCTTGTCATCCCCTGAATTTTGATTTGGGCCTGTCATTTCACATCAAGATGTAGTTGTTTTTTGGTTTCCTGTCAGCATTTGTTTATTTGAGCCATTTCTTGTCTTTCTGTGGCCATTACCGTTGTTCTTGTTGATATTTGAGGATGGTGTCGGTGTTGTTGTACCAGTCAGTTTAGTTTTCTGCCCAATCATGATCTCATTTCATTTGTGGACATGTTTTACGTGGATTTGATTTAATATGATGAAACATGTATAAAAGTTGGCCGGCTGATTAATGTGTGTGAGGTAAAAAGCAACACGCAGTTTTCATGACATTGTTTCTGCTACATAATCCAGTGTCTATTTATGATAATCAGTTAATAAGAGTAAACGTCTGTTTTTGTTTATTCATCTTTTCAATCTTTTCGATCGTGCAGGCACCACACTGTGACCAGAGGGATCACCAAAGGCGTAAAGGAGGATTTCCGTCTGGCCATGGAGAGGCAGGTTTCCCGCTGTGGAGAGAACTTGCTCAGTGTGCTTCACCGTTTTTGCATTAATGAGAAAATAATCATCATCCAGTCTCTTCCTTGACTCCGGGTCTGTGGCTTTTCGGACATTTCAAGGGCGATGGTTAAGGCAGAGTTTCAACAAAGCTCGACTGACTTTACAAGTCCAAAAATGATTTCTGAGTAAAAAATTTACCGCATTTACAGCTTTCTGGATCCATCATACAAAAATTGAACTCTACAGAAAAGAATAAACATCTGTGTTCTCTGTTCCTTTGCCTTAGAAGTGGATCTGTCTTTCAGACGAACTGTGTGTGTGCAGCCGTTTTCATTGTTAGTGTAACGTCGATCGCCCACAATGTGTCCTGTTGTTTGGCTTGGTGGGTGTCAGTATTGATAAAAGAATCAAATGGATTTTTTGCTAATGTTTGGTAAAGTTTATTTTTTATAACATTGTCGATGTTTTTGTGAGTTTATACAGTCAAATAAATTCGATCTGAACCGTTCAACTATATCGACATCAATCATTCATGTCTGCCTTGTGTATATCAACTACATTAAAACATCAAGTGGTTATATGTTAAAGAGCAAAAAAAAGCAATCTGCACATTTTAGAGCTCGCTTATTGACGATCATTCTTGGATTTGTGCCACTGGTGCATTCGGCAGGTCAGCCTGTATTGCGGCTCTGAGGTTAGCCCAGAACAGCCTCTGCTTGCCTCTGTCCTGAGGCCACTCCAGATAGGTGTGACGGTTCATCATGGACTTCAGCTGGCTGTACTTTGATGGGATCAGATACTGAGGAAGAGGCTCGAGTAGCACTAACACGATGCTGTCCGATCCTCGGGAAATGCGCTGGTGGCTGGCGAAGTAAAGCTCATAATGGCACCACTCGCTCTTGACAAAGTGAGCAGAGAGCACAAACACCGCCCGCCAGCTCTTCTCCACACAGCTGATGATGTTCTCAATTATAGTTTTTCCTGGCACAAAGTTTTTTTCATGGTAGGAGATTCTGAGCCCGCCTTCCAGATTAGGAAGAAGGTCATTGTGCACCCAGCTGGCATCGTGCTGACTATAGGACACAAAAGCGTGGAACTCCACACCCACCAGATCTTGCGCTCCAACTTGCCGTATTCTTGCGCGATGTTTGGCTCTGGTCCACTGCCAGATCATGCTTATGTACCAAGGAACATCTAGATGGCGACACAAGGCCACAATTGACACAATAAGAGCTACCGCTGGAACCAAGATGGTGGCTGCGAGGAGCCAGATGTTGCACAAGACCTCTGGGATCCAGAAATCCTTCAAACTTGAGTTTCTAACATCCTCTGGGTAGCTGCAGCGATAACCCAGTGGCCAGTTAATTATTTCAATTCCAGAGTGGTATTTCCTTTCTGATGTAATACTGAGGCTTATGAAGCCCCTCAGAGAGCAGGTGCAGGTGAAGGGATTGTCGCTGACGTCAAGGCTTTTCAGTTTGGGGCAGGTTTCCAGCATGTTCATAGATGGGACACGAAGGGCGTTTGACTTGAGCAAAAGCCTGTTCAGGGCAGGGAATGTATCACAAGCTGGCAGCTCTCGCAGCTTGTTGGCATTTAGATTCAGTGAGGAAAGGTTTTCCAGTTTTAAAATGGTGGACGGTATTGCAAGAATCTCGTTGTTTTGAAGGTCCAGCATCTGTAGCTTTTTTGGTAGACATTCAAAAACGGATCCCGTCAAACCATTAGAAGACAGGTTCATAACGATGATGGCAAGTGGCCAGAAACACAGAAGTGAACCATCGTAAACTATGGAGTTGAGGCTGAGGTCCAGGTGTTGCAGTGAGCTCATGTTCTGAAAACGCTTGCTTAATACTTGAAGACTTTTAAGATTGTTGTCTGCAAGACTCAAATTTCTCACATTGGCCAAATTCTCACAATCAATAACTTGTTGCTGCTCCACTCTGGAGAAGATCGAGTCAGAAAGGGCATCATGGGAAAAGTCCAGATGGAGGATAGGACTTAGAGATTTTGGACATGTCATGTGAATGAGCGACGTCTCCACAATTGCCAAGCTCTCGATCGGCAGGTTGATGAAGAAGTTGTAAACTGCCTCCTGTGAAAAGATAAAAGACTTCACCACAACCCGTCTGGCTGTAAATGACTTCATTTTTGACACCTTGGTGACCTCAGTTTCAGATTGAGGCAGGTTGAACAAAACTATATCAGAGACACTGAAATGAGCAATATTTTTGTGCAGAACCACATTTACTAAATTGGTTAGGTCAGTCCAGTCAATTGTTATCTTGCTGAAGTGAAGGTGAGAAGTGTAAATTTCTACTCTCTCGCTCAGCAGCTCAGTCAAGTTTTTGAAGCCACCTGTCAAATTCATCAGCTCTACTTCAACGAACAGCATCAGTGCATCGGAAACCAGATCAGGATCTATTATTTGAGAGCGGCTGAGGACTATCTGAAGTCTACGAGCATGGACGCCCTTCAGGCTTCCTGCTTCATACTCTAGTTGGTCTTCCAAGGAAAGACTCAGCGTGTGTAGATTTACTCCAGCGAGGTCTTTGAAATCACCCACTTTGATGTTTGTGGCTCCAACTGCTAATCTCTCCAGTTTTGCCAGATGGCTAAACTCTCCCCCCAAACTCATGGTAGGAAACATGTTCCAGGTTAGGTTGAGCACCAGCAGGTTCCCTGTGTGGAGCAGGTACGGTTGACCTGACAGGTTCTTCAGATCGTTGTGAGACAGGTCCAGATTCTCCAGGAGCGGCGTGTACGTAAAAGTCTCTGCATCAATATCCTTCAGACGGTTCCAGGACACATTCAGGAACTTCAGGAGATTCGTGTTTTGAAAGTCTCCAATGTGGAGCTGCGTTATTCGGTTGCAGGACAGGTCCAAAGACTCGGTTGTGGCTGGTAAGTCTGGAGGGACAGATGAGAGGTTTTGGGAGGAACGATCTACAAAGCTGTCGGGGGATGAAATGGTCTCCTGGAGCAAGACCAACAAGGCTGTCGTCCAATAGAAAACTATTGTCAATTGCATGGTTTGCCTGGTAAAAAAAAGAAAAAGAAAAAAAAAGGAGAAAGTTTCATGTCATTATTGGTTTTCTTCATACAAATTGCTCTCAAGAAAATAAAAGAATCCCAAGAAGCCTTCGGTCACAAAGGGAGTCCTCTTGCTCATGTCACTCATCAGTAACTTCCCATAACCCTGATAATCTCTGGCTGGTTCGATGAATCAGCTCAACTTGAAGTAATTGGTTCCCAAAATGTTCATAATACTGTGGTCGACTATCCTGCATTCTATAACTTGACTTAGTTCGTCACACTTCTACTTCTGTTCCGTTCTGCTTTCTGGTTGATAAACAGCCTTTATGACACTCTGTGCTTTTCCCAAAACAATAAGTCCATTAAAAATCAAAAGACGATATTTTTAAGTCTGATTAAAAACATGTTGATGGGAGTAATATTTCCTGCATCAAAGTGCTTTTCGGCTGCTTTAGTTTTAGTGACTTACACTTTTGTCAAAGACATTTGCAAATGAGTAAAGTTCTCAATACTGTATGTAATTTAAGCTAAAAGGTAATCCACTAGAAGGAACAATGAAGTTGTATTTTATCTGTTGAAATTTTTTATTGGAAATGTATGAATACAGATGTTTTTGTCAGATTTTCAAAGTGCAAGCCAACTATTTTGATTGTTCTTTCAATGTAAATCGAATTTTAAAAGTCATGTGCAAAAAATATTGTTTTTTTTTAATGAATCAGACTATGCTTTTGAGATTTCAGCATGGTTAGACTAATGCATTTTACGCATTGAAATATACCACTACACTCACAGCAAATATCAAATAGTACAAAAACAGACAGTAGGGAGCACTGACCTGTGTTGAACACCGATGGATTTTCAGTCGAAAGATAATAGATTCCAGATGTTTTCAAATCTTAATTCTCAGGCATCTGTATTCCGTCCAGTGCATAAATCTATTCAACAACAGATAAAAATAGAAAAAGTATCAACTGATAATCTAGTCAAATGAAAGCAATAAACATAAAAAAAGTAAATTAACCAGAAACATTGCAGATAAAATACCAGCCATCACTTCTTTTGCAGGATCCGATGTTCTAGTTAATTTCTTTCTGAGAGACAGCGAGCAACCAAGCAGAGAGGAAACAGCTGCAGAAATGAAACCATTTCTGGGGTTGATAAAACTTTTGACACACAGACAACTTCTTTTCATTTCCCTTTTTTAACGGAGCAGGTGTGTTTTATTTAGAGGAAGGAAACTTCATCTGCGTGTTTTACTGATGACCAGTATGTAGGAACAGTGGAAGGACTGTATATTCAGTTCTACTGTCGGTCACATTTTAATTTTGTCATTTGTATGCAGTGGTGTACCTGACTGGGTTTCATGTTTTTTTCCATTATTGTTTTATTTTTATTTCTGCTCCATTTTTTCTATTCTATTTATTTAAGTCATATTTCAACCAACATTTTTACACAAGATTTGATTTCTCTCAAGTTTACTACTTTCACTATCGTTTTATGTAGATTTATATTTAAATATGCATATGTTTTAGAATTATTTATATAATTATATTACAGTCCCCTTTATTAATGTCATTTTGGCTGATTTCTCTATAAGTTGTTTACAATTTTACCACACTGTACTTTTTTCATCTGTTTCAGGCATCTATTGATCTCATTTTTAAAAGTTTAATTG
>OMNM01035614.1:0-12181 GCA_900302745.1 Parablennius parvicornis | reverse complement strand
CCGCTTAAAAAAAAAAAAAAAAAAAAAAAAAGAGATACAAACAGACATTGCTTTGCAATTTCCACAGTGTTTCTAATAAAACTTCACTTTGTGTCATCCATGTTTTACAAAACAAATGTAAAAAACACCACTCGCTCCATCCAGCCACTAAAAGCTCCTCTGTTGTTCTTCGTCGACTGAGGGTTTGGTTTATGAACAGAGGAAGAGAAACACAATCGGTAACATCACATGTTGCAGCGCCGAGGCCGCGGCTCGACTCGCCGCCCCTCGCTGGTGCATGGGGTCCGTCTGATCGCAGCCGTCTCCCTGAAAGCCGCTGTAGCACTGGCACTGAAAACCCGCCTGAAACGCCGTCCTGTCGACCTCGCCGAGCTCGCCGGTGACGGACGGCTTTCCGCCGTGACCGACGATCTTAAAGGTGAGCGGGTTCAGGTGCAGGTAAACATCGCTGTCTGGGTTTCTGCGCAGACAGCGGCCGTGGGAAGCACACAGGGTCTGGCTGCACAGCTCCGCTGCCGTGGAGACGTTCAGGAGGTATTGACTCAGCGTGCCACGCAAATATGCATCCAGGTCGGAGCAGCTGGCCTGGAGAAAGGGAGAGGGGGAAAGTATGTTGGCTGACTGTTGACATGAAAAATGCCACCGTTAGGAACTTTTCACGGGAGGCAGTTCAGGTTGTGTTAATCAAGGTAGTTAAAGGAAACCACAAGAACTTTACATATCCTCCTTAAAAAAAAAAAAAACTATTTACAATTTAGATGTATTAATTAACTCAGTGGGATGAAGTCAATTGGGGAGAAATTCTACGAAAGTAAATTCCAAGGCAACAGTGTTAAAGACCAAACCAATGTGCTGCTGTGTTGTTTCTAAATCTTCTTTGATGAAGCCAAAGATCTCTGATTGCAACATCTTGTTTTTTCAATATTTGAAGTCGGTTTACATTGAAATATTTTGCAGAAATAAACCTGAAACCTGGAGTAACATATCAACTTTTTTTTTTTAACAAATTAGATCATGAGACTGTCACGTTACCTAGAATGTAACCCATTTCCACACCGAGGACTTTTATTAGGTGTATATATACATTCAAACGTGGGATGCTGCTGAGTGGTAAAAGTAAGACATCAAAGAAAAACTAGACAAAGTAACTTTCATGGACTCCATGTTTTTGTTCCAGAAAACTTTGCTCAAATTTGTCACTTAATTGTCAGGTCACGTTGATATGAGAGACTTTTATGGAAAAAAAGGGGAAAAAAAGGGGAAGAACATTAAATTGTATCACAAGTAACAACATCAAACAGCAGATGAGCTTGGACACAAAATTAGAGGCATTGATTCATTCATGAGGAACTGAGACTGATCAGGGTCAACCAGCTCCAGAGGAAAACACTGAACACACTCAACAAGTCAAACTCCCAGCGAGCAACTTCAACTGTGTTACAGAACATACGTGTCTCTTCTGACGTGTGGTGTGTTTCTGTTTTCTGTACTGAAGCGGCATAAATCTGCATCCCTCTTTGCTTTTGTCCTACCCTGCTTCAAAGGGAATCACACACACATTCTTTTTATCCAACTGTTGTTATTTTTGCAGCATTGAAAACAACAATGGGAGATATGATCCAAGTCGAGCAGAGTCATCAGATCTCTTGAAATGGAAACAAGCTGAAATCACGTCTCAAATAAACTGTGTCATGAGGTAGTAATACTTATATTAATACTAATACTTTATACACACTGAAGTTTAATGTTTCTGCCATTTCAACATTTACCTTTGTGAGCTTTTAAAGCCAGTCTACATAGAAATGGATGCATTTATGATTTGCATTGAGTGCATATATGAAAAAGGGGTGTGTGGTTACTTGCAGGACTTTGAGCGCAGTGCATATTGTCATGACTTTATTAATGTAATGAATTTCAGTATATTACCACTGTTAGCTATGAAGTTACAGAACAACTATAACTTACCCAATGAATGATAGAAGAGAACATTAAATCAATATTGCAAGTTTTTCCTGTCTTCTTCTTGCAGAAGCGATGCCTTCACAACAAAAACAAACTGTTCTTGGGTGATTGGAAGATTTAATTACAGCGCCAAGTCGGATCGAAGTCCCTTGATAATGCCATCAAAGACCTTCGGACTAATGTCTCCGCTGAGTCAGAGGACCATGTGACTTCAGCCGCTGTGTTTGTCGGAGCCCCGAGGAGCTCCAGCATCAAATGACTGCACACATGACAGGCAAGAGCAGCAGCTCCAAACCTGATCTGCTAACATTTGCGGTGTAACTCACAAACACTCACCAAAGTACTTCATGTGGGGGGCTTGATGCGTGGTGTGTTGATGCTTACCCTGCTGCTCGCGTACACCGCCTCCCCCCACAGGATAATCCCAGCTGCTCCCAAGGCCACGCTCTCCCCGATGGTGGAAACAAGATCGGTCTGAAAAAAGATGAGGCAGCACTTTACATTTCTGAGAGGACGGGTCAAACACACCAGCGTGTAACTGTGCAACAGGGTCAAGCTGCTAGTGGGCCACAAGCTGGAGTATGTGAAGTGAAGCTGGAGCTCTTATCTGTTAATGCTCCCATAAGGAAGCGCTCTATCGGGTGTTTAGCCAGCTTTTTCAACTTGACCAACACCCATCCTGCGTAGCGCACACAAACGAAAGGTATTAGAGTGTTTGACTGTAACCAGAACAGAAAAAGGACTGTGGGCCGTCGATAAGGAAAAGTAGAGAGAGAAAGCTTTGTGAAGCATGCGCTGATACCGAGGGGCGAGAAGAGCCACAGTGTGACCGAGGATTAGCCTGAAAGATGGAAAAGAAACAAGACCACACTGGCTGCCTGAGGAATGTTTAGTGTCATACGGAGTTGACAGGACACAGGAGGACATTAGTCAGACTGTTGGAGTGGGAAAGAAAAGACGAACCGGAGTTGGCATGGCCAGAGCTTCTAAAGTTAGAGCGTCACCTCGGTCAGCTGTTCCAGGGAGTTGGCGTAGGTGGGTCGGGTGTACACAAAGACAGGGCGCGCCAGGCCGTCGCCCGATGAGGCCAAGCGCATCCCTTCCTTCACACGGTTCCGCACAAACTGGCGTCCGGAGGCGGAGGAGCGCAGCACCGTGCTCATGTAGATGGAGGGGAAGAGGGCTGTGCTCTCCGTCCACAGCCACTTCAGCTGCTCGTTGCGGGCCACCTCCACGTCGGGGCAGCGGCCGGTGTAGCTCTCCAGAGTGTGCCGGTAGTCGTGGTTGTAGCAGTCCGGGAACAGGTAGAAGCCCCAAAGCTGGTGGGGCCGGAGGTTCTTGGCCTGCCGTAGCGTCTCCAGCATGAACTTCCTGGCGGACATTTCAAACTCCTGCTGGGCCACTCTGCCCACCTGCTCCGGGGGCCAGGTTGGGTTTTTCTGGCGCACCATCTCACGGGAGTGTCGGCGGTAAATATCTTTAGTTTCCCAGTTCCGTATCCAGAGCGGTCGCCACTCCTCCCAGTCAATAACCGCTAAACCCTCGGCCCTTGGCTCACGTATGTACTTCTGAACACCTTCCGGCATTTTCTCCAGGTGTTGCACGAGGTTGGCCTCCTGCGGCAGCCCTCCATTTACAGGAGTCTGGTCCGGCTCGTAGTAGGGGTACAAGCCCAGGCGGTCTTTGTAGAAGATGGTCAGATTCTGCCTGACAAAGCCCTCATTGGGTGAAGCCACGATCTGGAACTGGTCCAGCTGAAAACGAATGCCGTGCCGCGGGGCGCAGTCCTCTGTTGGGGCATTCCACGCGAGGAGCAGAGGCTTTTGGGAGTACAGCGGCCATCTCGTGGGCTTCAGTCCCAAAGCACAAAGGCCTTCCCACAGCAGAGCACTCAGCAGCAGCACTTTCCAGTGTGACAGAGTCCAGTACAACATGTCTTCAGATGTGGATTGACAGGACGGACTGTCGCTCTCTGCTCTACAATTCAGAATGACATTCAGGATTTTTTGTTTTTTCAGTTCAGTTGGCAGATGAAAGGCACTTCCAGTACAGTCATTCATAAATATAACACTTCAAAGCCCTTCTGTCCCAGTATGAGCCACATGCATGACTTCAAGTTCAGCAATTATGCTACTCAGACTTCAGCTTTACTATATATGTAGAGTTAGAAAAGATTAACCCTTTATAGGGCACTCACTGAAGTCAAATTTTACATTTTTACAAGGTGTTGTTGAAGGATATTTCAGTATTTTACAGTCAGTGTAAATATACATCGTTATATTTCCATAATTATATCAAATCTTTTGCAAAGAGGCACAACTGACCACAATCTCACGTGTTTCACTATGTATTCCCTTTTAAAACATTCTCTAAATGGACATTGTTCTACTTAAAGATCATCTACAGATGATTAAGTAAGACTATCCTGCAGTATAATGTGACATTTAGACATAAATACAGTAATTATGACTTACTAGACTAAGTTTAACTATGTTAAAATGAGACATTGTCACTTGTACAGGTTTTCTGTGTAACGGATCAATACATCAATCAGATCTAATTGAAAACAAACGAAACATCTCTCAATAAGTATTACATATGTGTATTCCTATAATCTAGTATTTCCTTCAGCTTGTCATTTAATTAGAAGCAAGCATGTGACGAAATAGGGTCATTTCTGTGATTAAGTTGAAATATCCCAAACCGTGTGAAAATTTAAAGCATGAGTATGTTTTTACTTTTTAGAACTGACAACTGTGTTTTAATGCTTATTTATAATAAAGTGCCCAACAGCAAATAGTGCTTTTTTTAATAGTTTGTCTGAGCACCGTTAAACATATCTAACAGTAACTAAAGTACTTTAACAGTTGATTTTCTTTTCTGCAGATTGTCTGTTAAAAGAAAGCATCCCTCTTTCAAGTCACATGCAGATTTCTAAATGACAGGAACTGTGGTTTTATAAGTGCCCTTGCAATGAATGAGGAAAGTTTCCAGTTTGCGGAACAAACCTACCTTCACATGCAGACTGAGGACGCATTCCCCCGCGAGCTGCAGCCCTCCAGCTCACCGCGCTGCTTCCCCCCTGCAGCCTCTCAACCAGCCGGCTCAACTGGAAATCAATCAAGGTGAGCAATTAAAACGTGTGCCTTTAAAACTATGGATAGGATGTGAGATGTGCCGCATGTACACCGCGCAGAGCAGAGAGCTACGTAAGCCAGCCCAGTAACCCACCCCCTGCAAGGTTGTCAGTTAGTTGCGCCCCGTTCACAGGAGCAACTGTACCTCCTTTAGGACGAACCATTCAGGCTGGGAGGGGGGGACTGGACGGAGAGGCAAACCGGACATCCATAATACTCTGTCAGAATGTCCTATGTGCCAGTGTCGTATGTTTATTCTCCAATAATCCTCGCGCAACCCCTATCCGACAGAGATAAGGTTTGCTTATTCCATGCTTAGTGTGCAAAATGCTCGTCCTGCGCCCCCGTACAAAGTTTCATGAGTTAGTCCAAGAAGCGAAACTGACACACTGTTTGGCTGCATTCACATAAAGTTGTTAATCATCAGACTTTGATCGATCAGAGTTAGAAACACACAACCTGAAGCCTTCAAGTGATAACAAACACAAAACATGTATTTTCTAGTTTCAGCTTGTGAATTTGATTGTGAAGTGAACATTTGTGTTGAGACAAAGTTCAGTAATTATGACTCACTAGAGTTACTTAGTGCATGTTTAGAAATAGAGATTTTCACTTTCAGTGGCTTTATGTTTAAAGTGATGATGTTCAAGTACAATTTTTTGGATCAATATATCAGTCAGATCATCTAACTGAGAAAAATGAAAAATATATAACATATATTTATTCATTTATCCTAGTAAATACTTTCAAGTAAATATAAAGTAGTCGTATAAAGAATCAATAACTACTTATTGCTGAGCAAAGTGTGCACTATTGACCAACTTTCTAAGCACATTTCAGACCAATGAAATACCAATATGATGATTTGTTCACTGTACAAAAGTCGATTTTTAATAAAAGATCATAATTTTCTTTGTGTTAAAATAATACATGCACAGTATTGGCTAAAACTGCAAACAAATGTTTTTAAATGAATCTATATTGTGAGTGTATTCTCAATTATGAATTTAAAAGAAATGAGATCACTCTTTCAAATTGTACTTATGCATTGGTATACATACTTGGAATGAATACTCTTATTTAAGTTAATTACATGTACATGTGTCATTCAAGCCCAAATGAAACCAAAAGACACAAAATAATTACTCTGAGAAGTTAGTGAGTAGTTACTGAAGAGATAAAGACCAAACTGATACAGTACGAAAACTGCAAAATTATCATCTCATGTCACAAAAAGCAGCAAAGTCATGTAAACAACAAACATAGAGATGAAAAATAGAAAATATACATTGAACATCCATTTCACAGATATTGATGAAGGTTCATCAGCCTTCAGCAGGTTTTCCTCTCTCCATTATCCACCTTCAAGAAGAACAGTCTCACATTTATGTTTCTTGGACATAATTAAGAAGTAAATTTTTGAAGTAAATAAAGGCCATACAAGCTCATTAAATTAATTTGGATTGTTCTAAGACATTTATTCCACAGCACGTCACAGATAAATCTCCATTTTTAGTTACCTGCTGCAATTAGGGTACAATAACTTTATGCTCACATTGTTATTCTAAATTTCAGACCTTTAAAAAACTATAATACAATATTGAAAGCAGTTCGTACAAAATGGATTCATTTGTGGTTGTAGTGGAAGGAAAAAAATACTGAGACAAAACTAAAAAAACTGCAACACACAAACTTTTACTATTAAACAGACTGTTAAACAAAGTGAAAATACTAAGATGAATAAAGGACTTCGATTTTTTTTCACACTATGAGTAACAGATAAAGTCACTTATGGAAAAGAAACAAACTGTGAATGTAACACAGGAAGAGGGAATGTTTTCATGCACGTTCTTCTGATAGCTTTCTGTGTGTTATGTCAGTAAACCGGCTGCTCTGATGTCGCCAGAGTCATTTTATTTTGCCGTCTTGCCACTTAAGTGAAGGGTTTTGATGTTTTGTTTTTTTCCACTAATACTTTATGCACACTTCAGACGGTGGGCAACAAGGCATCTGGCATGCAGATGTCACCGCTGCCCGGGGCCATGTGATGACAGCCGCTGGCAATGACTTCATGATGAAACCAAGTACCACCACATGTCCTGTTTCCAAGTACAGATAGAGAGGCGCGTGGAGGAAACGCCATGCCACGCTCACACATAATTAAAGGATTTATAAACTGTCTTGATTAGGAGGGGTAGGAAGTGTTACTCTCATCTCTAATAACCTGTTACCTCGGCCCCAGAGTGCATGTCTTAGTTTGTTTTGTTTGCTTTTTTTAAATCTGCAAGCTAAAGTTGATCTTTGTGAAGCAGGAGGACATCCTGGGCACGCGGCTGGATCGAGGTCGAGGCCTGGAAGGACGATGTTTTCCTGTGTCCCAGTACTTTCGGCTGTTTGTCCAGCAGAGCTTTGCTGACTCACTTCACTGTGTCATCAGTTTCTCTCTCTCTCTTTTCCTCTTCTCTCCGCTCTTTCTATGCAGAGTGTTTGAGGAAAGTTTTTGGAGCATGAGCGGTCCACGTGAACGGAGCAGAGGGAAAAGGAACAAATAAATGGCTCCTCTTCCTTCTCCACCGAGCTTCCCTTTGACCTCCGAACATTACGTCAGTGGGAGTCCAGGACTGTCAGGAAGTGGAAACAATAGCAGGGGAAAAGGATACACACCCTGCACCTCAACGTTGTGTGCCATACACTCTTATGAATTGCACTGCATTTGGGTGCTTCCCTGCTGGATGGTAAACTTGCAATGAGAGAACAGTCCAAAACTCTAAATAAATATTAAGAGAAACATGACTGAGTGTAACCCAAATGTGCTCTGAAACTCTTAAATACACACATCAATCCCATTTGACACTGTGTTTTTCAATCACAGCCCAGGGTGATTCTTACTAATGAAGTCTAAGTAAAACAGTGTTTCAGTTGATTAAAAACACATTTATCGACTTCCTCTGCACAAATTAGATCAACATGCTAATGCAAATGACCGCAGCAGCTTTTCCAGGTCAATTATGAGATAATATCTGTAAATGTTAGCACAAATGTAAGTCCTCAACTTGTTAAATATGTTGACAAACCTGGTGAACGCGGATGTGGTGTGTGATTTCAGTGTACACCGTATCCACGTTATGATAAGAGTCCCAGTGAAAAGCTTGAAGCGCTCTCTGAGGTTGGCAAAATTATCTTTGCACATGCTGAAGAAAACTATTAAAACATCCTTCATAGACTAAATGCTTTAATTTTGAAAATCCTTCTTTTCTACGAAGTAGGCGATATGAGCCTCGGGACACTGAGGACCTACGTCCCCTAATTCTGTAGAATCCTAAGTCTCTAGACTGTCCCTGTGGAAGATGTCCGACATCGGACTCTGTACAGGTCTCAGAGAGCAGGACACAGTCCGTCTGAGCAACGTCCCCCTCCCTCGTCACACTACTGAGCAACGGCTGCAGCTCCTGCAGCAAAACTACCGTCCTTTTAACTTTTACATTCCCCGGATAACAACTGATAAAGCAGAAAAGTCGTTTCCTGAGCCTGGATCTACAGAAGACTCTTCCATGAGACTTTATTTATGGACTATGTTTGTACATGTAGGATTGTAGGATTTTGTCTGTAAAGGTGCGGTAAAGCGGCTAAGTTGCAATTGCCCCTGAAGCAAAATGAATATTTGCTTAAATCAGCAACCACAGGGACTTTGCAGTCCTCCTTGAAAGGTGACGGGGATTTTGAGGAAAACGATTGGAAACTGGAGCAAAGAACACTTGTGCAAGCAACCAAAAGAGAAGGAAGGAGAGTCCATGTCCATCACTGTTCACCGACACGCTTCCTTCACATACAGTCAATCAGTTTGGTCATGTCAGTGTTCCACTTGTCCTGAAGTGCTCCTGACGTCGCCCACATTCAGATATCAGTTTACAGCAGTGGAGGACATTCCAGAATCCAACATCCCAGCAGCCTGTGCATGACTCTGCTAATCTCCTTCAATCTGAGTCCATTTGTGCTGAGACCTTACGTTGTAATTTGTCCGGCGGGAGCTATATGTTATTACACAAGATTACTGTGTAAGACAGAAAAATGTAAAACAATCTACCTGTGAATTCCAACAATAAGTACTTAAAGCTATTACAGATGTAAAATGCATCAATTCTCTTCTATTTAAAGTCAAAGCATGTTTCAGTTCTTTTTCAAGGGCGCTAATCATTTATAATCACTGGCTCTGCCCACATGGTGGGAATTTTCCCATTAAAACACATTGGACTGACTCGTATTCATGAAGCATGTACGCTTTTATGATTTTACAAGAAAAGGCTCATCCTTTTAATTCCGGCTGGACTCTTAACGCAACATGAAAGACCAGCGGAGAGGAAACACATCAAAGCGACTGACCTCTGGCCTAAAAAAACGCACCCAAACCACATTCCTCACAATTACAGACACCAGAGAGTGCCTGCAAAGGAAGGCCCTGCCCATTTATTGTGGAGATTTCTCATCTGCACACAAGAAAATATGTTTACATAGCTATTAAAGTTTGATCCTGTGCCAGCTGCCTTCAGCAGCCTCGACTGCTCGCAGTCTTTCAGAGTTCAGCTTCAGAGAATATTGAATTCAATCTTCAGGACTGAGGGACTGCACTGATCACATGAGGAAAGAAGTGGACGTGTACACTAATTCCAAGAGCCACATAAATAAATAAGGGGAAATACAAAGTGACATCATTAAAGTCAAAGCAGGAAAAGCTTTTTACTGCCACCTAGAGGAGGCAAACCTCACACATGAGAAAGCTGTTAAACTGAATCCTAAATAGGTTTTCTGTCTCTGCACAACCAGAAGAAGCAAGGGACTGAAAAACATGGACTTAACAGCTATTTGTTTAACTCAGTGGGGTAGAGGCCGGTGAGGAAAGTTAAAAATAAGAAACAAGTTGAAGCTGTCAGGGTTACTAATCCAGCAAATACACACACACACACACACACACACACACACACACACACACACACACACACACACACACACACACACACACACACACACACACACACACACACACACACACACACACACACACATCCTATATACCTCTGGCTGCTGTTACTCACTTCAAAGTTGTTAATATTCAGCTGGGAAACTGTATCCAGAACACAGCTAAATTATTAAGCGTATGAACTTTTTAGGCAGTAAGATGAACTGATGGACCACATCTATGAGATCCTCCTTTTCTTTGTGTGTGTGTGTGTGTGTGTGTGTGTGTGTCTTTGTGTGTGCGCGCGTGCGCACGTACATGTGTACATGCCCTCTCCTTCTGCCCGTCGCTTGGTCTTTGGCCAAGGGCATGCATAATTGATCCCGTGCCCGCTATCATTTTCTTCATGTAATTGCCCCGGTAAGATATGATGAAATCTCCTGTATAATTTATCCACCCCATCCTTCAACACCCCCCAAAAACACATGAAGACCACAAATAAAAACAAAACATATTTTGTTTCACAGTACACTTGTTCACAAATGTGTTTCTGAAGATGCGTCCAACATGGAGGCTCAGAGAAAAATGTAATTAAGTCATTCAGAGTGGCTCCTTTACACGAGACAACAATATAAACGTGGGATTTGAGATTCTGAATTTGAGAAATTTGTCTTTAACCTGCCATTAAAGTGTTACCGTGACATGACGGATGTTTAATTTGTGCTTCCAACTCTGTTTGAATACATCGTCTTTAAATTTTTCCTTAAAAGTAAAAAAACAAAAAACTGTTTAATTAAGCTATTTCTTAACAGGAACAAGCAGGTTTAACTTAAAATAATTACTTTGTTAGGCATCATGAAATGGTACACGTGTGATTTATTTTAACTTTAAACAATAAGTTGCTTTGACAAACATGAAACTTCCCATTTAGGGGGGAACTTAAGTTGAAAGTTAAAATAGTCAAGTTGAAATTATTCAGGCCAACAAACAAGTTATAATGGAGCAACAAAGAAATAAGCAGCTTCAAGAAAATGACCTTTTTGAAAGTTAAGTTTTCTTTTAAAGAACAGTTCTTTGTCACATAATTTAATTACTCATCCAGAAAATGCACATAAACTTTTAAATTATACTCTGTGCTAATCTGTGCAGATGAAAACACGAGACAATTTACAGCTGTCATACTAGAATAAATGGATGGAAATCACAATATTTATAACTTGATTTTTCTGAAATACACAAACCATTGTAAAGGAAACTGTAATATGCATCGCTTCAAACCGATAGAAGACTTGTAACATTGCTCGGTGGTTTCGTGCATTTATTTTAAAAGAAAAGAAAAGATAGAATGACGTACAGTACTCAGAAATAGTTTTAAGAAAGTGATAAATGATTTTGTCCTGGAAATGAGTGATCATAACAGTTTAATCAATTCTGGTGGATTAAAAGGTAAAATAAAAATAATTTGGCTTATTCAATAGTAGCAATAATAAATCTAAAAAACAACAAATGTGAATTTAAAGCTAAAATTATGATAACATGATACAAAAGACCATATTTGTTAATTTTTCAAAAGCTTTATTTTTATCCTAAGTGTCTTTTATATTGTTTAGCATATGAAAAACATTTTTTAATACTATTATAAAATGTCTTGATACAGTTACACGTTATTTTGTTTGAATTTAGTCACATTTCCGTAAAAGGTTCAGTTATAGCTTTAAATTCAACAAAAAGTGCGATTTTGCCCAAATTTACAATTAAAAAGTCACTTTATTGTAAATTATTGACTTAAAATTTTAACTTTAACAAGTCAGTAACATAAAAGTAACATAAACATAAAGTGCATCATTGTCCTTCCATAAAAGTTGAATCTCAGCAAGCAACGTTTAAAATAAATACATGCACGCACACACACACACACACACACACACACCTCCTGTGGAGAGAAGTGGGCTGAAACTATTTTAGATCTTTTATTGTCTATGTGTGACTTTAAAGACAAACTTTAATTTTTGCTCTTTTTCCTTCTTCGTCAGCCTCCCGTCTCGTGTGCTGCAGTCCTCTGAAATACATACACGTGTGTTTCAACACGCTCTCTCTCTTTCTATGTTAATGGAACCCAACCCGTCTT
>OMNM01035610.1:0-15248 GCA_900302745.1 Parablennius parvicornis | reverse complement strand
GCAGATTCTGGAGAGGCTGGCCCGGGAGAAGCGCTTCACCTCCATCGAAGCCCTCACCGCCGACTTCCAGAGCGCCTCCGGGGCCGTGGTCAGCTCCAACACCATCCGCCGGGAGCTGCACGAGATGGGCTTCCGCGGCCGGGTGTCCTCGTACAGCCAGGCCGGAGGTGCGTCCCGGGGGCACCGGGATTCAGCGTCACACACTGCACGATTAGGATATGACTGACCGGAGTACGAATCGGGCTTAATGGCATTTAATTAGTACTCGTGTCGGTACGTGGAGATGCTCTTCGTTTAAAGTAGTGTTACCAGGTCATCCCTGCATTTCACTCCTGCATTTGTGCACATAATATAACACAGTAATGATATAATAACCCCTTAATGCTACTGCAGCCTCTAGAACACCAGGGATTCCCACAGCTCACCACATCCTCTAGTCACACCAAGTAACAAGCTTCTATTTAGTTAGAGCCTTTATATATTTTATGAGTCACACAGTGGCATTGCAGGACTTTGTGTTTGAAGTTTGCATGTTGTGCCCGGGCGTACATGTGAGAGGTTTTCTTCAGGTGACACTAAAATTGCCCCGAGGTGTAAATGTGAGGTCTGAATTCTGCGTTCACACATAATCAGCTGGGTTTGGCTTCGGTCTACTGCTGGTGATTGAGATAATGTTCTATAAGAGATGGAAAGATTTAACAGAGAAGATGTCCAGATGCCCCGAACATGGACACCGTTGAGGCCGAACAACAGTTTGTCCTCTTTATTGAAGATTTGGGATTTGACAGCATGTAAACAAGGAAGAAAATCAAAAAAATCACAGTGTCATGTTACATACCGAGCAATATTGAGCAGGCACAATATACTACCCACCCTATCATTTCTTGATATATTTTACCACATACATTAATGTAGTAGCAGAAAACTCCAGATTCTCCTTTTCACTGCAGCTTTTCCTTTCTTTTTTTCTTTTTTTTTTTTTTTTTTTTGCTGAAAAACTATTTTTTGTAGAGTGGATCACAGCGTGGCTCAAGTGAGTGAAGCCAATGACTCCGATCTTTCTTTAATGCCAGGAGGGAAACGAGTAGCGAAGACGCAGGCGGCGGCGGCGCCCCAGCGAGAGGATGGCGATGCTGACGTGTCTCGACTGGACCGGCGCGTCGGTCGAATGCTTTCAGCCGAGCAGCTTCCAGACGCCGACGGCCTGTACGTGCAGCAGCTCCACCTTGGAGAATCTTCTCCCAGCGAACTGGCGAGGAACGTAACCGTGGACCAGGTGTGCTACGACAGACTGAGCAATTCAGTCGCGGGATTTCTTTTGTACAATATAAGCTTGAAGATTAACGTTCATATATTTGCCGAGATCAGACATTTAGCTGTGTGATTAAGAGCTTTTTATTGAAGAATAGAATAGAAATACGACTTAGGGACAAATGCTTGTAGCTTAACTCCACACAGAAAAGAACAATGCAATAGATGCCATGGAAGTTAAAATGTCATTGCAGCAGATTTAAAGTTGAATAAGTGATATTACATGTTAATATGTACAAGGCAAAGCGCGGACTGGTTTAAGCGTAGAAGGATTAAATTAAGAGAAAAAGTCTTAGTCCAGTTCTCAAACCAGTAGAATGACAGAGTCAGTGTCGGCAGTCCTTTTTTTAAGTTGATCGGCGATCGCTTGTTTTTCTATTGTCCTGAGAATCCTCTGAAATGTATTCAGTCTTCTGTCCTGGTGTGTAACCTGCAGCCGGCCGTGACCAGAGGCTTGACCAGCCAGGCTCTGCTTCTGTGTGCCAGGTCTTCAGGCGGAGTGGAAATCCTGGAGCCTCCCGGTGGAGCAGCGCCCGGAGACGCGGTCACCTGTCAGCCGTCTTCAGGTAACCATTCATTTCTTTACGTTCGCATTTTCATGCTTTCACACCCGTTAGTGCTGCTGACCAGAAGTCGAACGTCGAACGTCACACTTCGACTTGTCGCCTGCTTCCGCTGGTTCGATCCAAACGCTGCACCAACTGGCGGAGAGACTCTGACAGGAGTTAACTACCGATGGCCGCTGTGTTCCGTATTGCTCCAGGGTTCCACTGCATGCACTGAGTGCAGTTTACTTGACAAACCTATGTTGATGCATCGAACGACGCAGCCGGAAGATGTTTTGCACACTTCAGGAAGAACAGTTGGGCTCAAACTTGTGCAGTAGACGAGGTAGTTTTTTTTGCGTACGTTGGTTTTATTGCTTTCGTACCAGGATAATCTCACAAATGTGTGCAGCTCGGTTTTAGTGCCGTTGCTTTGGTGCCGTGTTCACGCCTAAGCAGCCACGACACCACTCGGCCTGGTCAACGTCACAACAGGAGAGCAGGACGGAGACTTTTTTTTTTTTTCCGCCCACAGGTTGTGAAGTGACCTGTTAACGGCCCCGTTTGAACAGTACCTTCTTTTAAAAGTGAGTCTATAAGTTAATCTCCCCCCTCCGAGCACGACTCTGACTCTCTGCTCCAAACCAGATTATCAAAGAAGTAGATTTCCTCATCTCTGCCAAACGTCTTTGACACTGTGAGCAGACCTCATGGGCAAAACTCGCTGATCTCATCTCTTTCTGCTTGAATGGAAAACAAATCCCTCCAGTTAGCTTCCACCATCATGTGGGAAGTCTGCAGCAGAATGTTACCTCCTTTCATTTTGTTGCCCAGAATCTCCTGAAATCATAAATCCTGCTTAAGAACAGTGGCCACAAAAAGCTCAGAGAGCAATCAAACTGACCGCTTGATTGCAGGTGACCCGGACGAAGAGTCGACCCTGGAAGAGAAGGCGCGGGAGGATGTTCAGCCGGATCGACGCTCCGACGCCCGGCGTGTTGCAGCCTACAAAGGAGCTGCTCTTCCAGTCGAAGGGAAGGGAGTGTGCACCGCCAAGACCATGACAAACTGTGAAATCAAATGACCACTGCTGTAGCAACACGTGCAGCCTTCACTTCTGGGAGGATGAGACGCCATGAGTGTGGCGTTTTCTGTGCTCAGTCCAGAAATGACAGTAAAGAGCCCCCTGCTGGACGGACGTGTACACGACATGAAGTCATGGAGTTATGAGTTTCTGCAAAAGGGGATCCGTATATTACTCACAACAGAGCTGTCAGGGGAAGAACTAGGTAAAGTTGCATGAGATCATGCAGTACTCTGCCATATTGAGCAGCTTGACAATAGACAGAAACATTTTGTATAAATCCCCCTCAGTTGGGAAATTTGTGGTAAATTAAATTAAACTCAATTTCCATGTAACAACAAGTGAGACTCAAAATTCCCCTGAGATACGGAGACAATTGAAACTTCTGTTGACAATACGAAGACAAGTTGAAACTCGAGTTTCTTCCTGATGTTGTGATGGAGTCTTTTTGTTGTTCATCAGTAAGTATATGCATCCTTTTGTATATTTCCTATTTTATTTGTTATCCAGATGCCTTCAGTAGAGACTTTTATTTGTTCCAATGTCAAATAAAAACAGCCACATATATAATTTTACTGTTGCTTTTATCTCATTTTTGTATTGATTCTGTGATTGCAAACACTTTAGTTGCACGTCGTGTCTCATGTTTCACAGATGACAGGTAAATGATTTCCCCTCCTTTATCGTAAAGGAAGAACCGAAAAACTGTATGTCCAAAACAAATTGAGGAACTAGGAAGTGGAACACATTGTCCAAAGCACGAGGCTACTGGCAAATGTTTGACAACATGGAGTGATTAAGAAGAAATCTTACATCACATGTTTTACGTATGAAAGTAGTACTCACAGCTTTGTCGGGAAAATAAAAGCACTGTTCTGCAAAAAGTCCTTTCAGGTTCGGTGTAATTGAAGCTCCGCTATCCTCAATTTGTTACACCCGAATCATCAACGTGTCACGTCAGATCCAATCCCAGTGAGTCAGTTTAAAGACGTTTTCCTCTGATGAGTATTTATCACTGGTGGATCAAATCAATGTGCCTATACTTTCCTACAGGCCTTTTAAGTTTGCTGTGATCAAGCCTCTGCTTGTTCAGTCTCAGTGCTGCATTAAATCCCATGTATTGTAACGATGTACTGCAGGGACACAAACATGTCAGCGTGGTTATTGCGATGGAAGTCATCCTGTTTCTGCCTTGTACTTTTCTCTCTTACTATCTCCAAACACCAACTGGTGCAGGACGAAGTCTGCCACGTCCGAGTCTGGAGCGTCTGAAGGTCACGACCTGGTAAGAGAGTTCATCCCTCTCCACCGGCAACAACTCTCAATGATGTGGGATCGTTCTACTTACCTCCGCAAAAGGAGGTGATGCTTTAGCCAGCGTTTGTCTTGTTTGTTTGCCTGTTTGTTTGCAGGATTACACAAAAACTCCTGATGGGATTTTCCTAAAATAAATCCAGAAGATGTGTCTTGACCCAGCTTAGATCCATTAAATGTTGAGAGTGATCTGGATAATCAAACAAATATCAAACATCCTGTTTCTCCCCTTTACTTATCATTGAGCCACTTTTCAAAACATCCTCTCTCTTGGAGATCATGTCTGATTGACTTGTAAAAATCCAGTGATGTGTAGGATGGTCATATCTAGTAGGGTGCAACATTTCATCTGGATCAGAACCAGAATAAGGTCAGGAAACATTCTGGAAGTTAACATTGGAAACCCCATTTAACAGTTTCAAACAATCATAACTCAGAGAATTATGTTTTGATTCTCTTGAAATAAAGCTGACACAGCTCCTAAAGATTTGATGAATAATCATGAACTGTAAATCGTATGTTGCTTTTATGAAGTTTCAGATACAATTTAGGATGGTCATTTCAACATTTCAATACATTTCAATACATTTTCAGCTGTTTTTAGACCTGATTTTATAGTTTTCAGCATATTCTTTAGACAATTTTGTAATTTTAGCTGTTTTAACCATATTAAGTCATTCTGTGTATTTCCCCCCAATTTTTAAGCTTTTTTTACTGTATGAAATCCTAGTAATTTTTTTATGTAGTTTTTTTTAAGCTGCTTTTTGCAGCTTATTCCCACTTTTCTTGTATTTTTTTTTTGTTGTTTTCACCCCCATGTTTATTGTGCTTTTCAGGCAGGAGTTAAAAAAATCTTTCTGAACACGATTTTGTTTGCAAAACTAAAATGAAAACAAGATCAAATGTTTGTTTAGGTATAATTTTTGGAAAAGTTCCGACTATAGAGGGACCGAAGTAGACCGATCAGGGGTTTTTTCATCTCGCTGGTGTGTGTTGACCGACGCAACGTGCCATTATCAAAAAGCAGTCTCATATTAAAATGTCAGCAGCAACTAATATTAGTGTCGCGTCACCCCCTCACCCGCCCACCTGTGGTGTGTTCATGTACAAACTCGCTGTGGAAACCAGAGTGAAATATAGTATGAAGCTTCGTACTGCTGCAGTCGCCTCTCCTGTGGAGGAGAAGGCGGGCTGTCGACTCGATGTGGTCTGCTTCAGGGGAAAGTTGGTAAACAACCACTTCAAACCATGTTACAGTTGATGTGAGTCAACCTGCGAGTGAAGAGCTTCTCTTCCACCTCTCGTATCCTGTTTTTGAGGCAGCAAACAACAAAACCTACATGAGTCATAATCTCAGTGTGTCTGGTTCAGGACGGAGACTTATCTGTTGCTTAAACTCTTTTACGAAATCTCTCTTTACATTTGTCATTGTATTTTATGATTGGAGATTGATTAAAAGAAGCAACTATTAGTTTTATTAGTATTTCCTGTGCTCATGAAGGCCACTGGGTGGCTTCAGTACAGTAGATCCTCTTAAATGAAAGTCATATCGTTTTGGGGAACTATGAGGAATGAAAGTGAAAAGATCATTGATTAGTGTGATTTGTATCTGGACAAGGCAATACCTATTCAGTCTGTTACAATATTATCATGATACAGTACTACTGTGGAGGAAATACAGAATCACACAATAAAGTAAGTTAACTGTGTCGTGTGACAACAATCCTATGATGCCAAAGGGCAGTCCTGCTCATTGATTTTCTTAAGATTGTGTGAGTCCACAAATGTATTTCAGTGTTTGGTTTAGAAGGAAAATCAGCCATCTAAGTTGTGACTATTGATCTTAAGATATAAAGTGAACTGTGTACTTTTGTACACAGGGTCATATGATCCTGTGTTACATGAAATTCCGGGAACTGCGAACAAAACGATTACTTCGTAATGTTATCTCAAGCTTAAAAGCTGCCACGTGTGGAGAGATTCAAGTGAGATGCACCATCGGTGTGACCCCCGTTTATCAATACTCAATAATCAACCACTGGGGCGAGTTAACCACGATGCTGCTGTTGATGAAGAAACCTCGTTGGGATCCATCGCTTCCAAACCGCTACATACTAACATCCACATTATCTTTTATGCCAAAGCTTTTAGAACTTGGCTATTTCCTCAAGAAAACTAAAGAGAAACAGCTTTACTTAAAAGTTTCTAACGTTTTAATGGCGTGACGGGAGCAGGTATTATGGTTGTGGTTTCAGTGGATCTCTCTGTCTTTGATACTGTCAATCGCAGTATCCTGATCAACAGGTCTATACATTTGTTTAGGTTTACTGGCGTTGATTCTTGATGGTTTACTTCATATTTGACAGACAGATCTTTTAGTGTTCATCCAAAAGCTGTAATGTCTGATACAGTCTGTGGAGTACGTCCCGGCGGTCGGTTCTGTCCGATTCAGTTCTTGCTGTATATCTTACCTCCTGGCCAAATTATTAGACATTACAAAGCCATTTCTTATCATTCTTTTATGCTAACAACACCCAGATATATTAATCTTTAAAAGCTTCACAATTTTATAAATTGGCACAATTTTATAAACTAACAATTTCCTTCAGTTAAACAAGGAGCCTAGTTAAACTTGGATTACCCAGACGAGGTGATTCCAGACATCAAACAACACACATCTTCAGATTAATCCAGTCTTAGATTTCCGTGTGTCCTCTTTGACAGTCTGATGTTGTTTGAGAGTCACTCCAAACAGAGAAATATCTCAAAAATCAGACCGCTGGTGACAAAAGCTGAATTTCAGATGATAGTCCCCATTTTTATCTGTTCTCATTTTGATCACTGTAACAGTTTTTTTTTTTTTTTTTTTTTTTTTTTTTTTTTTTTTTGCACTTCATTAACAAATTGGCTCTTTATAGACTTTAGGTCTATAGTTGGACGAGCTGCTGAAACCACATTCTTCTTGAGTTCTGAGATCAACAGGTCACACGTTTCTGTGGAGATTGGGGCGTTTCAGGCACCAATACTGTTTATTTCTCTGTCTCTGCGCAGACTGCAGTTTCTTTCAAAAACTAGCTGAAGCACTCTGTTGTTTTTATCTTTATAATAATATCAGCTTATTGCTTTACTGTCTCTGTGTTTTCAGTCGTTTGTAGCCCCGCGCTGCAGAACAGACCAAAGTGGAAACACATTATTTTAATCTCAGTTTATCTTCCATCCGTGTTTCCTCCGGCGCTTCCACCTCCTTCCAGCTGACGCTGCGCTACGCGCGCTCCATGACGCGCTCCTGCTCTGCGTGCGCGCGGCACTTCGGCTGAGGAGGAGGAGGAGGAGGAGGAGGAGAGAGGAGGAAGAAGAGGACTGCAGCGATACTGTTCTACACAAGTGTCGCCTTATCGCTTCAATACGTTCGCAGAGATCACAGCTGGAGGTCTGTCGCGGCTGTTTACGATTGATTGTGACCGGCTGCGCGACGCGTGTCTTCCGGCGGAACAACAACCGCAGAGACGCGGTGGCGGCTCGAGTCGCACCTGCCGCGGAGCGTAAGAACAACAAAGACTGATTCAGCAGTGTGAACCGAGCCAGCGACTCCTCCAACACTTGATGTGTCTGACAGCCTGACGGGTGGAGGAGCTTTCTGTGCACAAGAAGCGGAGTCCGGACTTCCATCTTGCGGGCCGAACCAAACCGATCCGTGCGTCCGGTCGGGTTTAATTTTAGCTCCGCTTGGACGCGCACCGAACCGTATGGGCTGGACATCCAATTTAACCACGTATTTAAGGGTCAATAATAGCTTCTAAAAAGCGTAGCAGGATCTCATTAGTGTTTTTAATTATTAAGGTCTTTTATTTATTTATTTATTTTAATAGCATCGTCCCAGTTTGACGGCCGCCGTCAGCCGTCCAGCGTGTCCAATGTTCCCTTAGAAACAGCGGAACTATGTGGGTCAGTCCCGAAGATGTGCTGCTGGCAGGAGCGTTGTGGATCACGGAGAGAGCAAATCCCTATTTCATCCTCCAGAAACGGAAGGGCCACGGCGATGGAGGCGGAGGACTGGCGGGTGAGTGCCATCTTTCAGCTGTCACGGTTTAATGACACACCAAGAATGCGCTCAGCTCGCGCTGAATGAGAGATTTGTGATGGAGTCAAGTTATTTCGGTTGTGCCATTGCCAAATACCAGAAAACATTTGGAGAGACAGTGCGGGCATCATATGACCTGTCAGGTGGCCTTTCACCTCACTGCCTCTTTAACAGTTTGCTGGACTAAATGATTCACACACACACACACACACTCTGCAAACTTTGACCAAATGTTTTCACACCAAACAAAACCGCGGAAAAGGCTAAGGGGAGGACAGACTAGTTGTGTGGCCATGCAGGCTCTTTAAAATGACCATAGCAGGATGGATAGCAGCTGGCTTGATAAGGAAATTAAATTTTAACTATCAGAAATCAAACCGTTTTCAGCTGCTGAATACTGTGGCGCTTCAACAGCACTGAGTCTGTTTGACCAGCCAGCAGCGACCTGGTGTGTTTGCTGGCTCATGCTGAATCATTCCCCATTCTTCCTTCGTTCTCCTCCTCCCTTTCCTTCTCCTCCTCCTCCTGCTGGCCTGCTCCATCCAAAATGGGTCAAGCAGCAGCGAGAGGAGGAGGATGAGGAGGGACAGGTTATTGAAATGACACCTGGACCTGTCTGATGCCCTCTTTTCCTGCAGGATTGTGAAATTCTGTCTCATTCCTGATCTGGATCCGACCAATAGCACTTTATCTCTAGCTGTTTTTTTTTTTCCCCCTCCTGTCTGATTGATAAGATGTGTTTGTCTGTGAAATGAGACTAAAAGTTGCCGCTGTATGACTGCTTAGATCTTAATGGTGTCCTAGTTTTTGTTTTTGTTTTTTTATTCAGAGTGGAACAGAGAATGGTGCTTTAACCACTGACTGATCGGTTCTCATAGTTTCTGTTCTCTGATTATTGTCATTTTGTTGGTGTCACTGCCCACTCAGCCTCAGTGACAGTGACTGCAGTGAAATCACTGATGCTCAGTCTGAATGAAGAGTGGGTGGTCCTGAGAGGAGAAAAAAAAAAAAAAGATTGTTGCCACTTATTTTGTGAGATTTTTTTTTTTGTGATGCTCTTCATGACAAAACTTGATCTGAATTACTTTGCTAGTTGTATGTGACCACATAACATAAGCTTGTGTAAGTTCAACTTTCCTTTCCCTAAGTGGAAATTCCTGATGTGATTAAACATGCTACAGAACTTGAGATAACCACAAAAAAAAAACCCAATTTGTTTAGTCTTATTCTGTGTTGTATTATTTATTATAGCCGTAATTATGAAATAAGAATCAAATGGAGTGCTAAATATAATGGAGAAAGTCTTATTGGAGAATTTCTAGAAAGTGAAGTTAGTGATTCAGGTGCCAGTAAAACTTCTTAACTGTAATGCAGACAGTTATCAAGTTCTTCATCACCATAAAGCCACTGTGCTATAACACGATCCAATGATACGGCTTCATAAAATTTAAAGACACAGAGGATTGGAGCCCCTCCCAGTTTGTAGTAGGCAAAGGGAGATTAGGCAATCACATAGACAGACAATAACACACACACTCACTTTCAAAACTACTGGTGGTTTACACTCACCAATTAGCCACAAATGCATGTTTTAGGACTGCGGTAAGAAACTGGAGTGCCTGAAAATACCCCATGCACAAAGAGATTATCCTATCAGAAAAGCCCCCAAGCCTAAAATCAAATGAAAAATATTCTCACTCAGTGTGAGAGCTGACTGTTAAACAACCCTGAAGCCTTTTAATATTATAATAAGGGATATATCGAAGACCTCAGTCTGTTGGTGTCAGATCAGTGATCAGTATTAGATCCTTATATTCTCATGATTGGAAGTGCAGCCTCCTCCTCTCCGTCTCTGCCGGCTTTACTGTGGCAACACAACATGTGCTAAGTGCTGCTGTGGGATGATGTCATTTTTTATGTAAAGGCCGAGCTTGCTGACTCGCATTGTGTGCCAGTTGGCACCCGGCTGCCGGTGACGGTGGCGCTGCCCTCAAGCTGTTCCTCCAGAGAGAGGAGACGCCGGCTGCAGGACCTGGTCGGGCCACATTACAGAACCAGATTTGAATCAACATATTGAGCTCAACGGGGCCGGAGCTCCTCCGTCGGGGCTGGAGCTGCATCGTTGGAGCTAACACAGCGAGGTTCGGAGGGAAATGGCTTCTCCAGAGAGCTGCAGCCTGCTGAGGGGCAGTGAGCGGGCAGGGTGGAGAGGAACACAACGACTGATTGTGATCCTGAGTTCCTCCGCATGTTTATCAAAAAATCCTGTGAAGCTCACCAGTAACACGTGTCTTTCCTTCTATATATAGACTTCATCCAACCTGAGATCATCTCACTGAAATATTCACGATATATAAAAGCGCCATTGAATTATTGTGCAATATAGATTGTAGAGATACGACATCTAGAATGAGACGTCACGCTAGGTGTCGTGGTGCACTCTTGCCTCCTGGCAGAAGATCCTGCCCTCCCACAATGTGATGCTTGTTTTGGGTTTAATTGCTTGCTGACTTAAAGGGCGCATGTACAGTACGAGTGAACTCGTTGACCTTATGCCAGATGGAATAAACCTTCTCATATGTGTTTTGTGATATTTACATAACGAGTCCCAATCCTTATGACGCCCTGACATACTGCATAATCTTATCTTACAACTTTGTCAGCTCAAAGACTCTTCCTTTGACTTGTGAAATGGTGATGCTTTTTTATCTGATGTCCCGTCGGCGCTAACTCTGATAGCTATATATTTTGTCTTTATTTATTGACTGCAGTGTCGGATGGACTTATTGTTATTCTTGTGCTTTTATTTAATTTCTATAAATAAACCCATTACCAGGGTTTTGATTGGCTAGATTGTGAGATGTCCTTATCCATTGATAGTTCCTAATATGATCTTACATATTACATTAATTGTTTTTATTCCCATGAAGCTATTTTCACCTTGGTAAGAAAGTTGCAAAATGAAGATAAATAAACAAATACGCAAACAGTTAATACTAGTGGTATCACTGCTTAGAGGCACTTCAGGAGCAAGTTTATCACTGAAAATCTGCTGTTTTCCAAATGTGACCACGGAGTTGTCCTGTTGGTAAGCAAAGTGGGAAACTCACAACAACGCCTTTATTCATCCGACTATAAACAAACTGCAAATCGCCCTGTCGTGTCATGTGTTACACAGCTTCTGGCATTAAATTGCACAATATTTGGAGTCAAAATGAAACACAGAGGTTAAAAAGTCCAGCTGATGACTCCTGTATGTTCGCCTCGTGTGAGAGACTGGTGCTGCGATGATGGGATGTCCGTCCTTGGTGGACCATTTCTTCTGCTTTGGATGATGCTGGCTGGAAAAGCAGTAAAATATCTTAAAACCGATGCTAAAAAAAACTTGAATGTGATGCTGCCTTTTGCTTTCTGCTGTTGTTCGGTTTTGAGTCTAGGGCCGACTGTGGTCGTCTGTGTGCTCACTGTAAACATCCCATATCGGTACCTATGTCCTCAAGCAGTTTATTTCTGGCAGAAGGAGACGTAAACAATAGACAATATGTATTTTCCGTCTCTGTATGCCTGTTTTTCCTGTACTTCCATCAAGGGAAAGTCACTGTGTCTCAGGGGTGATTAGTGTTGCTCTAACAATAGACGCCTCTCAATGCGTTTCTTAGTGGAGAAGCATGAAAGCGTCACATGGTCATCGGTTATTTTCTTCTGGTTGCTCAATTCGGGTTTTCCAGCAAACAACAAGCGAGACATGCACCATTACAGCTGCTTTGTTTGTGCTTTGTGCACTTTGTGCCATTGAGCGTGAAGAAAGACAAATCACTGCAGAGGCCTGAGCCCGAACGAGTCACATCGACTCGAGTGTGATGAGTTGATGCCACGGAAACGTGTGCTGTTTGGGGGCGAGGGGCACCTCCACTATTAAAGCACACATAACTAGTCATTTAGCCCCAACGCCAGCACCGTTGAAAAACAAAACATCCGACTTGAGTTGTGTGAAGTAGGTCGTCTCACCTGAGCGTTTCCTGTGTTGAACCTCAGCTCACACGTTGTGAAGCTGAACTCATCAGACCTCAAAGGTCCGATACGATCACGACAAGACCCCACTACGATGCCGCTCACAGATTTCTTACCACAGCGCTCCGTGAAGAAACGGTGAATACCTGCACGCTGGTGTTCCTGTGATCTGGAGCTTCTCTGAGGTCGACGTGTGACTTTCTGTTCTTGCCTGGTGAGATCGACTTTGTTAAAGAGGAAGTCTCCTTCACACAACAGTTGTTTGTCTCAAAGGACAAAACCAAAAGTGTCAGTCTGTCTTATCGTATTTGTTTCAGAATGTTTAGGGAGCCAGTAGATCTTTGTTATTGACATCCTGACGTCTAAATACATGGTTTGAAAAAAGCTGTAAATATTTAATTTCTTTGTTTTCTGATACGCAACAGTCGTAATGACATTTTTTATTTTATTAATTAGTTTGAGTCTCATTATACTTACACCTAAATATTGAATAAACTCAGTTTTAGGAGATGTCTGCTATTCTCACTATCAACTATGTATTGATGTTGATAGTGTCATGAGGAGTTTCTGGAGAACTGAGAGAAGGATGCGAAACGTTCCAAGTCAAACTGATATACTGTTTTTTTTTTTCTCTTCAGACTTTAGTTTCCGATGAAAGTAAAAAAAAACAAAACAAAAACAGTATATTGTCCCTCTTTCGTCTCGTCGTTCTTCTCCCCTCCCGCTCGTCTTCCTTGTCTGTGTGACTCAGACTCAGTTTGCTGCTCAGCGCTGCACAACAGAAATAACTCGTCTCTCAGGACAGTTGAACACACGTTTACCTAAAAAAGACCTCAGAGATTATTGACAACAACAAAACAATAGCTGCTCAGCCTGCGAAGCTGCAGCTTTCTACTCAGTCCTCGTTCATCACGACACGCCATGCATACACCTCAAAGTTTGCAAAGTTGAAAGTGTACTCCTTAAGCTCACACTGCTGGACTCAGCAACGTCATTTTCTCAGCTCTCAGAGGTCAACGAGGACTGAAATCTCCAAAAGAGTCCGTCCTGCGCTCGGGGTGGACAAACTGTTACCAGCATCAAGTTAAACCGGCTAATGAAACACTCCGGGCCACAATAATGGCTCAGCAATGAGCTAGAAATGGTTAATTAAGTTGTAATTTATCTTGGAGGATGAATCATCTGGTTTATGCTGGAGGCAGTCTTTCTATAAATAGTCATAATCTCATTAATCTAGCCCAGGGACACACACACGAGGGTTTTGCTGTATATTAATATGTTCATTATACAACAGAGATCTTTAACATACAAGATGTTTATCAAACTCTGAACGCTCAAACCACAAGACTTCACGCTTTTCCACCTTTTGATTCATCATTACTGAATGATATGAATTTATTAATGCACTCTTTTTATGTGAGCTACTTGCTGTCGATTACACCAGTTTGTTTGTTTGTTTTTTTTTTTTAAATGCAGGATTTTTATAGTTTTAACAAAAGTTGTTTTGGGTTCTTGCAGGTTTGCTGGTCGGGACCTTGGATGTTGTTCTGGACTCGAGTGCCCGAATGGCCCCGTACAGGATCCTCTACCAGACTCCCGACTCTTTAGTTTACTGGATCATTGCTCATGGTATGTGCACTTTAACCCCCACCCCCCTAATAAACACCGTAATGCTTTTGAAGTGGAGGAAGCCACTATCATGTTTTATTGCATCACATTGTTGATTCATGCTGCACGCTTTAATAATACAGGTGTGGATGAATAGACCCCCCCACCCCCGCCTCTGTAATTGTAAACCCTGCAAATCCCTCCACATAGCACTCTACATCCTGCCTTTTCCCATGTTGGCTGGTGAAAGCGAAGCATGACATCATGCCCCGGTGGTTTTAAAAGGGAGGGGTTACTGGAAGGGGTGCAGTAGAGCGTTATCATTAGGAACGCTGTTCCACGTTGTCGACCGGACTTCACAACATTGTCAGCTGCATACGCTTGTCCCTTCATTTCCGTTTCCTCTTTTCCATTTTTAGCAGCAGAAATGCTTTGACGACAGTTTTGTGGCAGTAAGTTATGCAAATTGGCAGCGACACTCTGGTTAGAAGCAGCACTCTGCTCTGAGGCGTCACTCGCAAATGTAAGGATATTTCATAACAAGCATATTTAGAGGAAAAAAAGTCTCAAGTTAACTGAAGTGAGGACGCCATCAGAAACCTGTTTGTCAAAATATTCTATACAGAGAGAGAGTCGAGCGTTATTTAACTTGCATGTTTTCTACCTCAGTGTGTAAGTATATGAAAAGAGCACATTGGTGTGCTCTGTCTGAAATGGAGCCTGGTTTTAAAATGGATTTGGCTCCGTTCTTCCAGCTTCTCCTCTCCTCGCCTCCCGGTTCTTAATTCCTCCTCCCAGAGACACTGGAGAGTGGAGCCGCCTGGCAGACAGTGTTGAGGGAGAACGGTCACAGTGGCAGACGGTATATTGAAATTCTCCTGTGGCACCAAAAAAAATCTAGATCAGTTTTTAGATCTTGCTTTGCAGCAGTTACAAGTTAATATAATTTTAGTGCTGCATTTCAAGATGAAACACAGAATATGGAAACAAATACAACTCCTCTAGACTTTTAAGTATTTGCTCTCATTAGCCTGCGCTCAGTTCCTCTTTTGTTAAAGCTGAACTCTGATCACGGTGGTGCTCGGCTGTGGTGATAAACATGTCACACTGCAATCTTTTTCCAGTATTGAATCAAGTTATATCCCCTTTAATCTGAATTATAGTCAATTAGTGGTCTTTCCACACGAGTTAATTTTCATTTCTGACGTCGCACTGCACATTTGAAGAGTTTAGTATAAATAATGAAGAGCTGATTGTTGTACAGTCCCACTGTTTGGCATGTGAAACTCTACAC
>OMNM01035607.1:0-12817 GCA_900302745.1 Parablennius parvicornis | reverse complement strand
AAACAAGCATAAGATTACCATGCTACCAAAATGCACCATTTGAGTAGTGATGCTTTATATAGACGGATGCAATTTGCCTGGTGGGTAGGAGGGATCCACCCCCCTCAACTCGACTTATGTTGTATTATTCTCATCGCATGAGATTAAAATCCATGCCCCTGTCAAAGTGATTAAAGCTACTTCAACAGACTGGACAATGTATTCAAAATCTAAGTAATAAAAAATAAAGAAATCCAAGTAAAGCTGAGATGTCAACTCTCACACAGCAAGACAGATTCCCATGTTTTTTACTTTCATGCAGTATGCCTGTAATCTCATTGTAGTTAAGTTGCAATATTTTGGCTCATGTCCTTAAATGTCCTAAACACAATTTTTCTTTATTTAAGTGTTTTTCTTATGACTGTTAAGCTCCATATACAACAAAACGCACTGTTGGAATCCGGGCTAGAGGATTTCACTTTGAAAATCAAAGTCGTGTGGGCAGGTCCTCAAATATATGCCTGCAACTGTCATACCAAGCTCCATGACACCCTGATTAAATCCAAAATTTGCCAAAGAAGATATTATCTGGAATTAAAGAATTATAGTTGATGATTGTAGCTTATTTTGCTGTTGACTGGATTACATTTGAAATATAGACTGTTTTTAAGATGTGTTTTTTAAAAGCAATTTGAATTCATTCATCCAAGTGTTGATTTGTGAATTGACTGCAACAAAGTGGAAGGAATGAATGGTTGGGTGTTATTAGAAGTTAGAGAGCAGGTGTGAGGAGACAGGAGTGGGTAACTGGAAACACACAAATAAGAGCAGAAGGGGTGAAATAAAAGAGAAAACTAAAACTGAAAGGAGAAAGGTATATAGGATACTTCACATTGGAATAAGACTGAAGTGGCAAGTAGGCACTTACTGACAGACAGTGGTGGCCTCAGAAGAGGAATTCCTCCATCACACTTTAACAGCACTTAAGTAATTTTTCAAACAAAAAAAAGCCTCCGAGTCTAGACAGTTTGGATATTTTTTAAAAGCTCTCTTTAAGCAAACATATGGCTCTCTGATTGTTACCTGCTCCTGGAGTCATCCTGCCCTCTTACAAGACACGGGGCAATTGCTAAACTATTTCCAGCTTTTTGTCTCTCAGTGCTGCAGCACATCAGGACCATGGACAGAGCCGGCAACTGGCTTGTCTGGGGAAAAAACAACATTATTCTGGAAACGCAGAGCCTCAGAGTCACAGCTTGTTAGCGTTATTTGCATTGCTCATTTAAATGACTGTGTTCAACTAACCTTCAGCAACAACCGATCGTGCCTTGGGGGAATGAAGGAACGTGCACACAAACCTTTTCCCATAACGTGACAATTGTATAGTTAGAAATTCAACACATCGCGGCACTTCTGCAACCACTAACACTTACCACCCTTCCACACCACTAATTATTGTTTGCCGTAATGGACCAATATGTAGTTGACGTTCACACTGCATGAGCAGTGAATGGCTTGATTTACTTGAAGCTGATAATTGCTCAAGTAATTATCATTCTATAGGCATCGCTGGGGTGCATTTTCAGCGTTCAAATTACAGAGCAAATCCTAAAGTAATCATCCATTACCAGGCGGAGTCTCATTCTTTAAGTAAAAAGGCTTAATTTACAGTTAAAACTGGTCAGAGAACAGATGAGCAAATTAAGGATTGAGGGTTAAAAAATAAATCCAAAAAAGAAGTTTTTAAAAAAAGTGTTATTTGGAAGACCTGTGTGTAATGATTATAGGAAGCTTAAGCTTGGTTCGAGGAACTAAAGTCAAGGAGGAATATATAGACCTTTAGGTACTTATGTCTTCTACATCACTCCATACTGCCTCCGGCTCTCTCAACCTTTGTGATATTGTTGTAAAAAAAAAAAAAAAAAAGAAACAAACAAAGAAAGAAAAATCCTTCTCCCACTCAGATGGTAGAACCATCTTTCAATAGATTGCAACAAATATTATTAATGCCAATTGTTAATACCAGTGACTTATCCCTGACCTTAATAGTTCAGTACAGTCTGTGTGAGATGTTAGATAAGTGGTTACTCCATCATTCCTCTATCATATATCTGGGAAGGTTAAGTAAAATAAATCATTGTTACATAAGTCTTCTTTGTCTCACTGTTTACCTCTCTAATACACATTCCTAATACAATACTGTCCTTTCAATTACAATATAATGCACACTTCATCTCAGGTTAATGAAATACTAAATGGACCAACACACGTGGAGTAATCACACACAAAATACTATGAACATATGCTGCTGTAATTATTCTCTTTAAAGAATATATGTTCTTGAGACTAAGAAACATTTACTGGCTTTGAAAGTTTTCTTCAATGTTGTATAATAATGTGACATTTTGCTCAATTACAGCCCTTTTGTGTATAATGTTAATGACATGACCATTACATATCTGTGGGGATGCAACAAAGACAATGTTATTTTAGCAATCATAACTAACAAAAGAAATGTCTTTCACGTTTGGCCTTGTGTACTTGCTATAAGAGTCTACTCACACATTTCTCACACAAGGACAGATTACTTTGCAGGAAGGTTTATGGATCAGTAGACGCATATAGCATAGTCTATGAGATAAAAATGTAAGATATAATTATTTTTTTTATATATACCTCTATGCAATTATCGAAGGTTTACGTTTTCCCGTTCTTAGATTTGTTTTATTGTTTTATTTATTTTTTACTATGTTTCTAACTTGGTCCTTTTGCACAAAGTATATTTTTCCCATAAAAAAGTGTTTCTGTTACTGGGAGAGTTACTTAGTTGTTTCTCAATCTCAGATATCTTTAATTAGCTATACATATAATTGTCAGAGACAAAATAAAATGTCTTTTAATGTATAACAGTGTAATAATAATTAACCAAGTGATGCTAAACAAACCCATTTACGCTCAACCTGGGCAATGCCAATCTTAGTGCTGGAATGCTATTAAATCTAGACGATATACAGCATTCCCCAACTCTTTGTGTCTTCTTGCATTTAACCAGGAAAAAGCATCCCCCTGATGCTGAGAAATCTCTTACTGTTGTACCCCCACCAAAAGTTCTCTTGTCTACCTAAGTTAAAATTTCCAAAACCAATTAATAAGGCACTTGTTTAAAATCTCTTTGGATGTTTGTACTGTCCACCATCTCAAAAGAATAATAGGGATCAGACTCAGTATACATATAGTGAACAGAAAGATATTGTTTTTCACTCAAAAAAATCACAATCTCAATCTTCAAATAAGAACCAGGAAAATAATGGATGAAAAAAAGGTGTCCTTTAACTGTACAACAGAGCTTTTGTTAAAATCAATTTCACCATTTCTCAAGCTTATGAAGACAAAGCTTCCTCTAAATGGTTCCATTCATACATCTCTTCTAATGCCCAGAATCACAGCAAACCTACAAGTGTCCAGAAATGACCTAATACGGCTTAATGACTTGATTATGAACAGTTTCACTTCTTAGGAAACTGCCATGACCTAAACTCACCAGCCACCCAGAGAAGGACTGGAAGAATGCCAGCTTTGAAATAAAACAAAGAATTCAGTAAATGGAGATCACTTATAGAGCGCTTTTTCACTGATTTAACGATCACAAACAAATGGCAGTGGCTGCCATGCAAGGCGCTCAGTCCATACATTGTGAGCGCTTTGAGGTTCAGTATCTTGCTAAAGGACACTTTAAAATATGGAAAGATGGGGGGGTTGAACCTGCAAAATAACAATTGAGAGACAAGCCGCTGCCTCTATGTATAAACAAACCAATATCTTTGATTATTGTAATTTAGCTTCATATTAGAGGTAATGAGATTACAAACAAAATCAATATCGATGGTGAAATCAAATATTTGTAATACTTAGCAAGTAGAAAAAGTTCTAAATCTATTCAAAATTGTAATACGAGGAAATGTGTGTGCACAAAGTGAAATGAATCTGTAAAGGTAATTGAAAAGAAAAAAGTTGATTAATTTATTTGTTTTGTGTCTTGCCACATACACATGTGTGGATACCATGTAAGTCCTGCCCATTTAGGAAAACTACCTCTTTTTATTACCTATACGATGTTCGCAAAGTAGAAAGTCTGACTTTATTGTGAGTACAGTTTATAAATAGGGCTTAATAATTGTATTCCTCTGTAGTTAAGAGGTACCCTTGAGTCATTGTTCTGAGCTTAGGGGGATAGAACAAATAATAGCCCTGAGCCAAACAGCAGGCACTTTGCCAGTTTCAAAACATCTTCTAAACAAACTATATGGGACATAAGTGAGCTTGGGGGATTTTAAGACTTCATTAGGCAGATTTTCTATATCAGTAGCCTTTCCCAGTTTTGCTTTATTAATAGCTATCTGAACCTCCTCTGCACTGAAGTTAAAGACTGTGTTGGAATTGCAATCCTGTCAACTTAGTTTCTTTCATTATTTGTCTCGATGGCAATATATATAAAAAAAGGAAATATTATAATTAAAAACAACAAGTCAAAAGTTGTATTTGTTGGCTGTTGGCTTTGCTCAGTTTGAACTCAGTGGCAGATCAGGTTGTCCTGGCGGCTGCGAGCGTTTGATTTCCTGCACCCTGGGTGGTTTTTAACACAGTATTTCTTTTTGCTCACAAGATTTCAGGTCTGAATTTTGTTTCTGCGGAGGCTAATAGTGAATTGTAGGTCCTTAAACCTCGCCAGGTCTCTTGCTCCCACCGGTACTTGGATATGTACTTCACTACCATTACCCAAACCCCCACAGCACCCTGGAAGAGCTTGCCTTTTGATTGCTGTCATCAGCACGGAATGATCATTGAGGTCTCCCTTGTCAGAGTCACACACCAGCCATATCTTCATGTCCTCATAACTTTCTATTAAGTTCACTAAGAATGACTGTGCCGTGTTCCACTTCCTTATTATCTGCCATTCGCCTGCATTCATTATTCTCTGCTCAGATCTGATGATAGTTTACATGTTTGAGCATGTTTGGCGCCTCCATGGCTCCACCCTCATTGTTTACACCTTTATGACTTGATTAGAAAGGTAGTAAAAAAGAACAATGTGTGTAAGTGATTCCACACTTTCAATGCTTCTACCTCCAGTAAATATGTCTGCTGACAAACGGTAAACATCACATACACACTGTCTACTGTATTTAATATTTATTGGTTGCATGGCATTATGCAAAAAGGGAACATCCATGCCAGCCTCATATCATATCATTCACTCCTTCACCACTTACTGGAATAAATAGAAGATTTGATCAATGCAGCAAAGGAGCCCATAGTTAGAATTAATGAGCACTGCCCGGCTCCTGCAATCTGTCTGCAGTGCTATTGAGTCCTCCTATTTCAATGTCTAATTTGTTATTGCTTCAAACGTCTCTTTTCCCCTTAGCGATTCGACGCATTTCGTTGTGAACCATCGCCAGTTGGCCAATAAACACCTCGACGAATGTCTTGGGATTTTGTGTAAGTGCAGTACATACTGTAATTTCTCATCTAAATGCTGTGACAGTGAGATGGTTCCACACACGTTGACTGATGGATTCTCCGTGAAACTCAGTCCGTAACAACATTAAATGTGGGCCCAAACAGCACTCGGTACGCAATTTACAACCAAGACCGTTTTGCACAAATCAATAAATTCAATGTTGAGGTGCACTTGGGGGTCTAATCAAAAATGTAAGAACATGGAGATACACTAATCATACGGTGCTCATGAATACAGCTGAAAAAACTGTGCTGATGGCGAATGATGGTCAGTTCATTGATATACGTTGGGTGGTTTTCTGGTCAACGCGGCAGCTTTCACTGCACTATACCATGAGTTGCACTGCCCATTTTTCCACTCACTTCTCATTTTGACATGTCCTGTTCGTCCTGTCCTAAATTTTGTATCTCCACTGTCTACTCTAGCTCTATCAACAACTTTCCTCAATACAATATATACAAGGAGAGTTCGTGATGACCAAAAGAAGAAGAAATAACAAATAATCATCACTTGATGCACCAATATCATTTTGATTAGAGACCCAGGAGTGTCTGAAAAAATTATTACCGAAAACAAAATACCTGAAATATCAGTATTAGCCTGAAATTGACATTTTCACTAATGAGACTGTCCCAGAGGAATCAATACCTACTTCTCTTTTGTTTGAAGGAACTCATTATATACATTATGTGAAAAGGCTAAGGGAATATCTAAATGACCTATAGAAGTAATTTCTTATTGCAATACACTTTTAGAAGCTTTAAAACAGTTAATGCCAAAGTAACTGAATCAGAACATTTCAGAAACTGATAGAAACGGTTCATTTGTTGATCAAATATTACAGATTATCTTTCTCTATATTTGTTTTAGACCACCAGATGTAATCTATTTTGCAGAATTCCCTCACAATGGGTAAAGGTTCAAACAGAGAAAAAACAAAGGGATTGAGATTTTTCAATAAAAGTAACTACTACTTCATTTGTCTAATAATGGTGGAGATACAATCTAGCATTCAGGAGGAGACAACGTGTCCCCTACATTAATATGCCCAAAAGCAATGCCTGTTTTCTAATATGTTTAACAAAAGAGTTCATTAATGTAAACATTTTCTGAATCTTTTTGTACTCATTTGCACTGAAGCTATGCAAAAACTCAGTATCTATAGGTTATTGTGCCGCTATATTTTCATTTTCCCCCAATAAAACAGGGCTGTGTGTGTAAAGCTCCTAAATTGAAGTGAGTTAGACACTCCTGCTTTAGAAAAAGTCTAAAAAACAAATGGAGAAAAAAAAGCATAGAAGATAATCAGTAATTTGTCAAAAACAAATAATCAAATCCTACTTATTTGCAAACAAAACCTGAAACTTGCTCATCCAAATATCATACAGCGTCAACGGTCCCAACACTGTCATGGGCAGATATTGCTTCTTTACAGAAGCAATATTGGTAAATGCATCATCATTAAACCATCTCAGTCAACATCTTTGGTAATTTTGTAAGCGGGCAGGTATCACAAAACCCAAGCCAAAATAAATCTGCCACAGTAATATTTCCCATAAATCATCGGGGACGGTGATCTTTGCAGAGGAAAACGAAGCAGGAGGATGAGAGGAATGGGCTACTTGAACAAAGCTGTAACACACACTCCTCTGGTGCGAAGCTCAGAGCATTTATCAAACATTAATCAAAGCCATACAAATCCTGACTGTTTGTAGTTGCTATTAAAGGGCTGACAGGTGCATTGCTTGGAATTTGTTAATAGCAAGACCCTTGAAATACAGAATATAGTGAAATTAGCAGTTTGAATTTAACTCAGTCTAAAAGTCTTACTGGGTTTATCTTCAAAGGCATGAACAGATCACAAACCATGAGCATTAAGGTATAGCAATAAGGAGCAGAGCAGAAATTCATACAAATGAAGGAAGGTGAATTCTGGGTGGAGTAGTAATCACAGAGGGGCTCCTCAAGTGGAGAACCCTGCTAAAAAACACACATAAACAAAGCCCTTTTTGATCTTCAGAGAAGAGAAAATATTGATTGGAGCTGTATGTGGTCAGTTAGGTTGTGCATTCAGAAATAAAGTGGGGCACGACGGAGGGAGGCAACTGAGTCAAAAAGTACCTCAGGCTACTGAGTCTGTGTCGAAGGCATCACGGGTTGGAGCACCAACAGGTGTCCACCATGCTTCGGGGTACAAACTCACCTGTAGGATGCTGAGCCACAACTCCCCCACCAAGACAAATGAAGTGTTTGATCTCCAGCAAGAGGCTATGTGGAGAACTCACAGGCTCACAGTAAACACAGACAGGTACTCGCAAAAAAAAAAAAAAAGTTGGGATTTTGAGATTCAGACAACTCCACTCACAGGCTGACTCAATAGTTAGCATGTGTTAGTAATATTTTTTTTGTGATACTGCACAGTTCTATGAGTAAAAATAAAATACTCCAAAAGTAAAGTATCAGTTGAACTCTATCAACATGCAACTGAATTGGATGTTTGTGGAAATTTTAATGTGTGTATGGATTATGAAACATGTTTTGTTTTATTGAAGAGAGAGCATCATTTATAATGGAAGTACTTGGCACTGGGAATTCATACGTTTATTCAAAGCACCATGTTTTTCTATTGATTTCAACAAAAAGTAGTAATTGTTACACACTCCTACTTTACCTTTCATATTAGAAGAAAAAAATGCACAATAGGCAGCTTGCTATTACTTACTAGATTTACTTGTATGAGCATTTTTAATACCCTCTATATTAGAGGTGAGCTATAAATTATCCTGAGGAGCCTCTATAAATTATTCAGACTACTATGGTAGAACAAGCCTTAAGTTATACTCAAATTGAGTATTCTTATATTTTATAGTTTATATATTTATTTTTTCTGTTCTGCATCAGTCAAGAACTAATTCATTGCATGTTTTGTTTATTTATGGTTCTTAAAAACTGCAAAAATGGGAAAAGATAAATCTCAAGCTTCATCAACATATACTGGAAGAAGCAGTTGGACTGCATGCATCATATAACCTACTTTTTAATTTATTTATAGTTTCTCATTGATCCCTGGCGGGTCAGTCAGGGACAGCCAAAGGGCCACAGGATGCACACTTCTGTTCTATGGTGGAAAAATATCATTAAATCTAAATGACAGAATGAGTGATTTCACTTCTGTTTTCACTTCAGGCAACAATCAGAATCCCCTGAGAGAAAATAATGTGTTTGATCAATGAAACAGTCTCTCTACCAATAGTACAACAAGCAATAAACATAAATGTAAGCTGTTTCAACATCATCCTGTAATATTAATTAGCATTATTTTCCAAATTACAAGGGGCTTTGATGGGAATGGAAATGTGTAAATGTTCATGAATTTTAGACAGAATGATGTAAATCTTACATCTAATGTAGTTGAAGATTTTTTATTGAACGGGAGCTGTCACATCTCATTGTTAATATTTGATATTCAACTTGAGAGGAGAGGAGGATGCTTTTTCCCCCCAAGAGTTACGTTTTTAATTGCCCGGAGATCCCAAGAACAATAATACAGTATATTATAACCAAATATAAGCAAACTTGGTATGAGTAATATATTTTACTTAATTAAGATGAGTTGGCCTGTTTCGTGGTCACACAAAAGGGTACAATAAATATTTTGTCATCACATGTTCTTGCTGATACATTAAAATTATTTTCACTTTTGAAAATACACTTGCATAGTCAAAGCATAGGTCAAAGTGTTCAGTGAGTGTGCTGTGCTCTGAACATGTGAAGGTGAGTGTTATCAATTAGTGCATGAGAATGCAAGACCATATAGCGATATGGTTGTTAGCACTTTTGCCTCACTGTGACAAGTTCCCACTAAAGTGTGTGAAATTTGCAGCTTTTCTCCAGGGACACCAGTGTTCTCCGACAGTCCTAAAACATGTCTTCTCAATTAATTGGTGACTCTGGTTTACTCTAGATTGGTTTAACTTGAAAATCTGCATGCTGATAGATATCCATGAGCAGCTCGGTGAAATTGTCCCTTCTATTGTCCAGAGACAAGGCTATGAAAATATAATTAGCGCTGTTAATGCTGTTTACGAAATCCTCCATAATTTAATCCCATCACCTTTGATATCTCTCTTAGCATGTTTATGATCAATTGGGGATAACAACATTTGTATTTATTATTATTCCGTGGTGCATAAAGGGGCAAGAAACAGCTTTAATTCCAATTGCAGTAAGTAATTTTCATTAAATGTCAATTTGTTATTAATTCAGAGCAACGCTGAAATCAAATAGTGTTCATTAATCACTGTGCCGTCCACCAGGCTGCTAATTAAAATGTTGGGGGCGAGCTCGTTATTCACTGGCAGACCTGATTGTTAATGTCGACTCATTGTCCTCCTCCACCATGCTATCATTTATTTTCTTTGGTTTTCTTGTAAACTCTTGTTAATTATTAAATTGCTTTTTTGGACCCCCTCAGTGACACTTTTCAGATAGTCATCCAAGAGCTGCCACTGAGCAGAAGCTGTCCACTGACTCAGGATGACTCCCCCCTCAACTGGGTCAGAAAACTTGAAATTTTTAAATCTCACATTGGAAAACATGAAACATATGAGTCCTCAGCCATTATTGTACTGGACGAAAATAAAACCGAGTGCTGCTCTTTTAAATTGTGACATTATGATCATCTATAGAACTTCTATAGTCTTTGTGTGCTAAATGATGAAATTGGTGTTGGACGTTGCTTCGATAAAATGCACTCATTGCGCAGAGTTTTTCTTCTCTCTGTGTGGTTTGACATGATTGAATAATTAGCACTATGTGTTCAAACAGAGGTCCACTCCGGGAGCCGTGGGCACAGAGGACCAAGGTCGGTGTCTTCAGCTCACTCACTCACACACAGACACAGACACAGACACACACACACACACACACACACACACACACACACACACACACACACACACACACACACACACACACACACACACACACACACACTCGCCCCAGCCGGAGATATAACCTGTTTTCCTACCCCTCAATTATGCATGTTATCCACCAGCAGCCATATGTCTCTGTCAATACCTTTTCCTAGCATTCAGTGGCGGTCTGTGTGGGATTTGTGTGCGTTAAATAATGCAGTACTAAAAGGTCAGGAGGGAGACGAGGAGAGGGTCAATGCTTTGGCGAGTCGCACACGAGGGGTGGAGGGCGAGTCGGAGCAGCCGCTCCGAGAAGAGGCCGTTAATTTCCAGGTCAGTTTCAATAATGAAATGCATACGGTAAATGTCAAACAACACCCATCCACAAGTAATCCACCCCAGATGGGAAATAATGAGTGGCTTTCTTTAACACCTAAACTAACTCCTTCCAATGGAGAAATCAGAGCGCATATGAGTTATGTTATAGGGACAGCCAGTCTTTTCTCTGCCCTATCGTAAATATTGAAGCTCATACCTAGCCTGCATAAGAAATGCAGTGAAGCCAGACAGTAGACAGTAAAACACAAATTAACTTATACATAAAATAGGCTTTTATAAATGTATAAGAATATATTTGCTAAAGTTTCACTGTACATCATAGTTGATGCATTATTTTAAGTTGGAAAAAAATAAAAGATAAATAAGTCACAGGTAACCACAGTTTTAAGAGGTCAGATTAAAACAGGAACACCTTGTGTAATAACCAACACAAACTACTGTGTTGAGTGCATTGGTTGAAGGTTGTAAAGTTGAGTAATCGGCTTTGTTCCTTAGTGGAGTTTCAAGACTAAAAGAAAGGGATTGAGCATTTCCCGAAAAAAACATCTCCCATCATAAGAAACCACTGCATTTTACAACTGGCTCTCATGACTACACAATGACTAACATTTCAAAATAAAAACAAAACTTAATTAAAACAATAACACCTGCAGAATGTCCATTACACTCCTTGTAATACAGTGGTCTGAATGTGTATATGGAGTTGAAAAAAATTCTGGCTTTGTTGGATGTTGTAAAATACTGCTCCCAGCTTGTCTAAAGGTCTGTAATTACCATGATTAATCTTGTTTATTCAGAGTGTATACAAACAATACAGTGGGAGCAAAACTGTAGGTCTACAAGGAGCTACGTGCTGTAACTACTGTATATTTTGGCAACAGGCAGTCACAGATGCAACGAACTCCTTGGAGCAGCTGATGGCTAATGCTGATCACAAAATTTCTGAAAGTCACTGCACCTGGCTGCTGTTTGCCGATAAATAACTTTGTCTAATACACCACGACTTGTCCTTGGATTGTATGTCTAAGTTACAAACAATGGTAATTTGTGTGTTGCAGAGGCACTTGTAAGGCAGATTTATTTACTTTGGATAGAATATAGCTGGTTTTTCCACCCAACTGACAACCTTTATTCTAGGTAAGGATACCGGCCTGCCAGTCTTAGCTCCATTCTTAGTACATGGATATGACAGTGCTCTTATTCTGCTCATGTAAAATAAAATCCAATGTAGGCGTATTTCAAAGACTGTCAACATGGTGCATAAAAATAAATTACCTGCCGAGCTTTAAGCTGATCCACATGTCACCCTTTTCCTCATCACCATCTGCAAAGAAAAAATAAGAAAACACAGGAAAATAAACTTCCATTTGTCCCTTTTGTGGACATAAAATTGAAGCATTAAACTTTAGATGTCCTTATCTCTTATGATATAATCCAAATGTGGCTTTATGACCAACAAGCCGTGCCACTATTTCATTTTCTTTGCTTTTTGCAAGCCGGCAAACTTTAAAAGGCAAAAGAACATCCACTCTAAAATACTGTCACGACATTTCATTGTGGTGAATGAAGCCACTTTGGCTCTTATCAACAACAATATGCAGAGCACACCTTTCTTAGTTTCATTGTCATAAATTATTGAAGTGATTTGTTGGGAAAGGAACAACAACACAGTTACCTTTAGAGGAAGACGAAAGCGGTAATGAAAGGGGGAGAAGACTCAAGGTGAGCGTGACTCACAGACTACATTATCTTTTGGTTGTTCTATTCCAATGTCAGCGGCAAAGACAGATTCTCCTTTCATCTCTGCCCTTGTTCTGTTTCTCATGTGCGGGAGGATAAAATATGCTAGGATTTGTCAGTATGCTATATGTGTGTGTACAAAAGTGAGAGAAATCACTGCAGAAACATCAGTTAGTTTGAGAGGCGTTGGGAAGGCGAGCTGGTGGGGGGATGCAGGGGGCGGGGGGTTGGAAATGACTAACGGCCTTTTGTGTAATTAATGAGGACAGCGTTGATATCCGCCGATAATTTAGCATGGTTGCCAGCGCTTGACTTCTGATCC
>OMNM01035605.1:0-26925 GCA_900302745.1 Parablennius parvicornis | reverse complement strand
AAGATTACAGCTACATACATTTATCTGGAAATGTCATGAACTCCATGAAATATCTATCTATCATATATCTATCTATCTATCATATATCTATCTATCTATCATATATCTATCTATCTATCATATATCTATCTAGTATCTATCTATCTATCTATCATATCTATCTATCTATCTATCTATCTATCTATCTATCTATCTATCTATCTATCTATCTATCTATCTATCTATCTATCTATCTATCTATCTATCTATCTATCTATCTATCTATCTATCTATCTATCCACAATGTGTGCTCATATTCTATTCCTACCTCTAGCTGTATGAAGGAAATTCCCCCGCTGAAGATGCCGCAGACTCACTCATTTACATGCTCATATGCATGCTAACCGCTGTCAGCCATCTGGTGGGTCACGTGACTGGGCAAGCTCTGCTGCGACTGACGAGCCGTCAATCAATCAAAACCCCAAAACAATAGACGGATAACAAGCACTACAGACACAAAGGGATCAATACACAGAGATACCTATGAAAATATATCGTATATACAATTGTATGTGCAACAAGTAGTTAAGCAACATATATGTTGAAGTAGTGTCGGAGAAAATTATATAGATATTTTTTAAAAAGTAGTCATGCAAGAAGAGTTTCACTAATTAATGTATGGAATATTTTATCTTTGCATAATCCCACTAGGTTAGAGGAAAAAAATTGAAGAAATTATGTAAAAAACATGGGAAAAAAAGGACATTTCCATATGAGGAGACAGAAATAAACCAAACACATACCCATCTACTATCAGCAAACAAGCACGCACAAACAAATGTCCGAAACTCAATCACCAGGGGTTGTATTAGTGAGTGGGGGAACAGATTCGATTAGCGCTGTATTAGATACGGGAAATGATTTCTGTCAAAGCCATCTTTACTGCAATTATGATATGATAATTATGTGTTTCATTATTTACGTGGGAAAGACACAAGGCTGGTGGCTTCTGGCTGAAATCGCCCATGGACACACACGCAAGAGACAGGAGAAGTGGCACAATGCCGGCCTTTACAAAGACTTCACAATGAAGGTGGAGATGAAAGGAAAGCCTGCATGAGTGTTGAATATTACAGGATAGATGACAAAGATCCTCATAAATTACGGGACCATTACTCCTCAGATGTGAATTGATTATAGATCTCTTTATAATTGTACTATTTGACAACATTTACCATTTGTTTTTGTGAAATATGCCACATAAATACCTCATTAGCGTTTTAAGGTAATTAGAAACATATCATCCATAGGCTTGATTTGTATTGTTCAGTTGACACCTTAACATCTGTAAGTTCAAACAATACAGCCTCAAAAGGAATATCAGGCTTTGCAATGGCAATGTTACAACTGAGAGTAACAAAATGAGACATGAGGAAGGTGAATGTCTTTCATAACAGCTGCCTCTGTGATATCTGAAATATCTGCTGGCTCAACTAAATCACACTTGAGGAACTGTATAAGATGGCAGACAGTATAAATATGTCCCTTGAAATTAAGACCCTTGAAATTAAGAATTACAGTCTGCAATGTTTTAGTCATGTCCTCAGGATGTCCAATGACAGGATACCCAACAAGGCAAGGAGATGGACTCTCAACAGGAAGGAGGAAAAGAGGTCAGAAACCACCTGGTGTAGAACTGTGATGAAAGAGCAGGAAGAGATGGGTCTTTCACGGAGCAAAGTGCAAGTCAAAACTCTGAGACTGTTTAGGTAGTGAAGTATTATAGCAGTATTATGCAATCAAATAGTCCAACCTATCTATTGTAAATCTGGTACCTTTGAAGGACTATCAAGAAAAATTTGAAAGAAATGTATTATGTAGCATTTAGAAAACTTTGTTGGAGGTCAAGTTCTTGGATATTTGAGAAGAAAATGAGGGTGTAGGGGGTCTGTAGATTGTTTTTTTTAAGAAGACGAGGTTCATTGAATAGGCGTTCTATGCACATTTAGAAACCAGCTCAATTGGAAAATACTCAGCGTCTATGTCTCCCCAGGCGACATCATAGCCAAACCTCTCTCTTAACCAGTATGACAACCAATGACGTAAACATGGTTGTGTTTATACTAGAGGCAACTGAGCTGTGGCTCTCACAGCAAAATTGTCTGCTCAACAAGAGGAAACCAAGAACAGCATACTGTATGTCACATGATCCATGACCTTTCTTTTCAGTTCTGTATGCTTCCTATATAAATATTTAATTGTTTTTGATGGTTTTGCATGCACAGAACTATTTCTTAATGCGGTTACCAGAGAAGTGTTTTATATGTGGACCGGCCCTTCGAGTCAATCAAGAGGTGCTCCAGGGGAAAGGTTGCACTGACAAACTGTTTTAAACACCTAAATATGACTGCGGAATCAAATTTTTTTGTGTAGACATCCCTAATCCCTAATATGATGAGAATAAGGTTAATAGAAATTCCTCACTGATTCACTCACGTTGAGTGGAGGATTAGAACCTGTACAGGAACAGCAGTGCAAAAGATTTGATTTGGAATTAAACTGTGACAGACATCTTTGAGACAGCGATTTGGCTCATTGTGTTGCCTTACAATGACAACAAGAGGACAAAAATCACTTTTTTTTTTCTTTTTTAGTTTATCATCATTTAACACAGCGATGTTCAGTACCCTCATTTAACTGGCGGCAGTTGGAACAGACAGGACGGAGTGCTTCAGGATACTTTTCTACATACATAAACATGCATTCTTCTTCAGACCCTTCTATTGCCTGTCATCATAATGCTCCTATTCCAGCCTCCCACTTGAGTGTTCGCCGTATGAGATCCCACGCCACCTTAACGTAGGTAAACTTGCGGTGGGCCATCGGTGTCTGACAACTCAGCCTCTCTGTGGAGTTCAGCGGCGGTTTAGGGAGCTGTATATTCCAATTAGCCGGCAGGATCCCGGAGCTACGGATCGTATACAGAGGGAGTCACATTCAATTACAGTCTGTGTCCGCTGTGGATTTGTGTGTTTTTTACCTGTCCTCATGCATAAAATAAATACCGCCGTTCCCATGTGCACTGGTGTCAGAGTGTGTGTTTGTATGAGGGGGTGGTTAGGCTGGATAAATGCGACTGTGTATGTATGTTTATGTGCATGCTTTTAATGGCTCCCCATCACAGCAACATCATTTACATTAAAAACAATGCCAGTTAGCTAACACGACATCTCAGCTTGACAGATTATGTGCAGATATGCCAACAGCTTGTGAATGATGGTCAGCAAGCTGTCCTACATAGCTGTAGCTTAAGGCGAATAAAAACACAGAAAATATGATAATGTATTCAAGACAAGGAAAAAAATACAATAAGTGCCATATTTGTGCCCATACATCATTATATGACTTCCCTTTTGATTTCCTCATTTTCTCTGACTTATTATCATATGAAAATAATAAGGAATTTATATTTAAGCTACTGTAGTCATTGCTATACTCTTCACATATCAAAAATCGTTTGATGTGTTGCTGTTTTTTTTCTTTTTTTTTTCTTTTTTTTTTTGAAATGCATTCCTTGAAGAAAACAAAGGCGTCCATAAATTAGCAGCCAGGACTGCAATTAGACAGTCGCAGTGATTGGAAAAAGAATAATTACCCAGAGGCTGGCCTGCTTCGGGGCCCTTCAACCACTCAGCCCCCCAGTAAGAAATTAAGAGAAAGACTGGCAGTCCACAAAAAAAGGAAATTTTAAAAAAGCACATTATTTTGACCAGCAGGGACATAACTGTAATAATTATCAATTATAAACACCACATTGGCGCGCAGCTTGTTATGGCTAGTTATGCCTGAAGAAGACAGACTAAAGCACTTGCTGGTTATCGAGATCTGGGGCTTTGTTTGATGTTTTTCAGATGCTTCTTGTTTTTCATGTTGTCCTGGTTTTAAGTGTAAGCATTATTCTCGAACCGTTAAAATATGTTGGTTTGATTCCAGTTTTCACAATCTTTCTGGGAAGATTTTACATGTTCAGCCTCTAAAAGCACAGGTTTTTTTAGACTGAATGGGGCAATTAGAAACAACAACTTGCCAATTGGTTTATGAATGTTATTGTGAGTCCCTCTGTTTAGAGTGCATCCCATCCCTCATCTGGAGTCAGTAGGTGTAGGAGATGGATGGATTGAGATGGGAGACATTTCAGTCTTAAGAGTCTCAACTGATTGTAGCTTGTTTATGAGGTTATAAGCTGGTTGAGTTTTTTTCTTCTTTAATGCCTGAACAACTTTTCTTCGTGTCTTTCACAATGAAAATGATGTTTGGTCTTTTCAGTCCTATTTACTCAACAAAGTGTTCAAATGAAAACAGAAAATTCAGTCATGTTTTGAGAGTCCGTTTACACGACAATGGTGTTAGGAGTCAAAGAAAATGCATACCGAGAAATGGCTCGAAATGTGGAACTATTCAAAAATTGTCCAACTGCATGGAAACAACTCTTCTGAAATGTTGTTTCTGTGCATGCGTACCAGATTAGATTTTTAGGGGATTAAATGGACCTGAGGGTTAAAACCACCTCCATTCCTTCTTGTAAAATCACATCATCTCACTGACTTTTGTAAAGACCTTTCCAAAATACACAGAACAAGATCTGAGAATCAGAGTTACACATTTGAATGTTAAATTGTAACTACCCTAGTTGAATCAGTGGTGTAGTGTCATCATCAAATAAGCTGTGCTTTTACGCCTGCTGTATATTTTTGGGACTGAGCACATGTGAACAGGAAACGCGCACTCATTCATACCGAAAGAGCATAAGACCACCACTTTAGACTGGTCTTGGTGCAGCACCAATCATTCTGTGGTGCCATGTGAGTGTAATGTATACCAACAGCCTCCTTCACAGACAAATGTAAGTTTTCTGTAATCCAATGGGACTTTAGCTATTTTTTTCTTGATCTTGTCACATGTGATCAAACGTGTTAGAAAATGCTGCAGTCAAAATTGAAGTCAGTGCCACATTGATATTTGTCCATCATAAATACGCAACTACCAACAACTCATAGTAACAGTGCTGTACATGCTTTATTTTGTTAAAATTGCTTTAATTGTTGTATATGTCAGTGCTGCATAAATGAACTGTATATCAAAGTGTGCGATACATCAATAATACAGGAACCAATGGTGCAAAGAAAATAGCTACACGGACATGTTGCTCCATGGAAACGTTTTGCCAGGTGAGGCCTTTGGACCGGAGTGGCAAGAAACTTCTGTGCAAGCAAACCATACTAAGCACAAAATAGTGTAAAAGCACTCAGAAAACAGCCAGATGGACCGACTTGCTGCAGCTGTATACCGTATTAACCTTTCTTTTAAACAACAGTAGCAGGCTGGTGCTGAGCCAAGGGTAAGTTTCTGCACATTCATATTCATTCATCAAGTGGTGAAAAAACACACTGGCTCGTCTCCCCTTCTGTGAGCTGTCCACTTATTTCCGTGGCTTTAGAGCAATGCCACGTTCATCCCTCCCGCTCTGCCGCTGAACTTGGAGCAAAAGCAGTCTAATTCGCAGGCCAAACTTTCTCTTCTCCGATATGTTGATTTGATATACTCCAATAGAGCCTTTCTCCCAGACACCATCAATTGTATATAGATTTTTCTTTGCTCTCCTCTGAAGAGAAACAAAAGCAGACCCTGAGAAGCCTCAAGCCTAAGAGGCTTTATTGATATCGATGTTGGGAGAATATCGCCCATTTTCACCAGGGGATCAATCAGCCCGTCACCGCTTGCTTTACGAGGTGGGGCCTGGCTCTTTTCGTGGGTTCGCAGTAAGTGTGCATGTGTTTGTGTGGCTTCTCTGTCAGTTTGTACATACAGTATGTGTATGTGTGAGGAAAATAGTTATACTTAAGTAAAAAGCATAACTCAAATCCCGAGATTCACACACGGCACCTTTTATTATCCCCTCCAGTAATGTCTCTTTCCCAGTCTCCTGTCTAAAATGTGCCATTCACCAGATTTCACAATTCACAGCAAACCTGAGTAAATCTTTTTCATTTTTTTTTTCATTTGGCGAGCTGTCGCCCTTATCTGCGTGGCTCACTGGACGCTTTCAATTAGAGAACTGGATATATTACATGGAGGTAATTCAGGTTAAGCACTGAAGATGAAAGCCTCGGACTTCTCTGAATAAATTCAGAGCAAGTAATCACTTCAAGTCCCGATGTCCACAGTGCTCCACATACCAGCCTGAAGCCAGAACAATAAGGAAAGGAATAAATGAAAATGAAAGTAGTGAATAGGATAAAAAGAATAGAATTGGAGGGAATAAAATAGAGGAAAAGATCAGATGAAATAGGAATGGAACAGAAAGCATAACAATTCAATTCAATTTTATTTCTTTAGCGTCAAATACAACAGAATCATTTCAGGGCACTTTTACAGAGAAAACTAACAATACCACATGAGAAAGTAAAGGAAACCATGAAAAAGGAAAAAACTCAATTTAAACAGGAAGAAACCTGCAGAACCAGACTCAAAGGTAGAGGCTAAACTCTAAAATAAATTGAAGCAGTTGACTTTTACATTGACTTTCGATATTTGAAGACTTTATGAAACAAATACCAGAAGCTGCAGCAATTGTATGATCAGTCCCTATTTCATTCACCAGCCACGTTGTGCTGTGAGCAGATTCATCCGTTTCCTATTTTGCCTTTTCAATGAGTTTCAACCCAAAGACCACAATATTGTTTTGTGCATAAATTGTCTTTTTGTTACTAAATACAACATTAAATTAATTTTGTTATTTGCATGTTGAACTGTGTTGATAGATTGAGATTTCCAGGAGCCTATTCAGTGACCAACACAGAATTATGAGTAATCTAATCCATTAAACATCATCATTAAAATATTAATCTTATGTTTTCATTACAGATATTTTTCCAGGTTCCCTGGATCTTTGCAGTTGAGTGACATTTTACTAAACTTCGTCCACATTTCTAGGATTTGTTTGGTTTATGACATGTGCAGATTGTTCCCAGACATGTGAGCAGAACAGTGAATTTTGCGATCGTTTGAAACTCATGCTGTGTTTACAAAGAAACTATCTGAGCTGCAGTGACAACATGCACCCCCCTGCTAAAACAGTATGCACAGACTGCTTGAATTTAAATTAATGTAAGAAATAACTGTTTGTGGCACAGACACAGCTGTAAAATAATTAAACTTGAAAATGATTCATGTCTCTAAAAAACATTGTAACTACATGTGGGCGCTTGCTGTTGCTAAGTTACTGAATTATATGTGGAAGGAATTTGTTGTTGTTTAAAGAACAAAATTTGTTTTGTCAGTAGGTGAATTGTAACTGTTTCTTGTCAGGTTCACACTGGTGCAATCTTCATTTTGCTCTGCATTCTACAAATTACGGAGTTGGAAAGTGTATGACTTCTGCTATATTTGTGGAAGTTCAGTGTTTAAAACCATTGTGTATCAGATGATTGACCTGGAGTCCATAGCAAGACACTGCCACACAAATCTTTCAAATTCAATTTGTCTGTGTTTCACACTGTCAGGATAATTTAAAGGCAGAGTAGACTGGACAGTCCAAAGCAAGGCTAACACAAGGCCAGCCAGCGACATGTACACCGATTTGCCATTCTATGGTTAAAATGTATCAAGTTTCGTTGGATTATGGGACAAGCCAGACAACCCCGAGAAAATCCATTAAACTCTACACAGGCTCTGAAAGGCAAGAATTCAAACCACTACCTGATCATACATCAGGTGATCTTCACAAAACATATGAATCTGATGAAGGTGCTTCACAAATGTTTTGCATCTTTTCTTGTCAGCTCACAGAGAGGTGGAATGACAGTTACAAACTGTTGATTAAATATTACATAAACATGCTACAGTAAGAATACACCTCGGAATTCCATCTTCTATACAGCTCAATTCTGTTTACTGTTGCAGCAACCTGGAGCCAATCCCAGCCAACACCCAGATACACCCTGGACAAGTCATGAGGTATATATACATGAATACAGACATTTTTTTCCAGCCCCGAAAGAATGATATAAAAACATAAGTAATAACAATTTGTGTGCCCATAAAAAAGAACAAATTAAGATTATTCTCCTACATTACAAAAACTGCAGATAAAAACAAGAAACTTACATTATATCATTTTGGTCCAGCTGAGCTGCATAAATAGAAATAACCAGCAGATGTCCGCTACTGCTGCAGGAAGTACAAATTTGAACTGGGCAAATAAAGAATGTGATGGGATCTGATGGACAGCCTGGTGCTTATCTGTAGTTTTCCTAAAGAAGAGGGCATGATCATGCTTTGGAAATTATTCTAGTGACAAACCTTCATCCAGCAATATGTTACTTTACTTGCACTTTGTTTCGTATCTGTGGATTGTAGCACACTATTTACACGCAATTGAGAGTATCTTCATTCAGCAGATTAATGCACCCTCACACAAAGAAAAATTGGTTCTAAAAAAAGATAAAAATTATTTTTTAGGTCTTCAAATGGCCTCCAGTTTCAACAGGCCTCAGTCCAGGCATATGTGGGACGTGCTGACCACATGAGCGCAAACAACAACTTCAAACCTCCTGGACTAGATCAGTTAGTAGATCTTGGTGTCTAATACCTTAGCAGATCTTGACTGGATCCTATATCTAGAGGACTCAGGGCTGTTTTCTCAACAAAAGAGAAGTTTAAACAAGATTAGGCATCGAAGATTAGCCATAATGTTATAAATGATCAAAGCATGTTAGTCAGAATCAACTGAGAGACATTAGTACGTCCATGAATAAATCCAAGATTGACCAGTCCCTTGATAGACCGGTGACCAGTCAACGGTGTACTCTACCTTCACCGATCGCTGGGATCAGCTCCAGCCCCCTGCAATCCTCTACTGGATGAAGATGTAGGCGAGATCCATGGTTGGATATGACAAATTTAAACAGGCACAGATATGAAGACAAATACAGTGACGCACTGCAAGTAAGAAGGGTTATGCATGTCCACATGTAGGGTTATGCATTTACACACACACACACACACACACACACACACACACACACACACACACACACACATTTAAAGTAGAATGTACTACTTTTATAAGTTGAAAAAAAATAATAATAATATTTACAAGCAGCTATAAGATATTTACAAGAGTCATTTAGAAAAAATTCAACCTAACAACATTAAGACTGCATTTGCAATGTATGTGGATGAGGGAGCAGAACATTTGGAGTCTCTGAGGTATTTGTATGCCTTTGGCCCATGTATGTTCAGAGGGAGGTGTTCTCCTCCTCAAAGCCACCTCCCTCTTCTTCCTCAAATCGTTTTCTTTGGGAAACCTTCAAAATGAAAACAGGAAATTTCAGAGAATCAAAACAAAAACATTTTAAAAAGGAGATTAAGCTTATTTTCTCCTTCCTTGCTATTTTCTTCCTTCAAATGTCTTACAACCTTTCTTCAGCAAAACTCATATTTTGATGGATATTTGTTGATTTAAAAAAAACCCAAAGCTGCTGAAACTGTAAGTGAGCTTGTTTATTGTACAGTTAGTTGTCGTCAGTGAGTGTGGTGGGAGGAGACATTCAACAAACTATTTAGAGCCAGATGTGTTGTCAATGTCTCTGTGGTGGGAGGAGACATGAGAGTAATGTTACGTCTGTTAGAGTGAATAATCCAGGCTGTGTCACCTGGTAAAATGTGCTGGTCCATGTTATACCAGCTATATTTGGTTTATTTTTCCAATAGCATTCTTGAGTCAGTTGTGATCTAAGTCTGTATTGTGGAACATATGATTTATAAAGTCTCAGTTGGAGTAATAGCTGGTGAACAGGCTGTAAACAAATTCTGGTTGATAGAAATACGGAACAATAAGTTTATATTCACAAAACTCAAACAATAATAATGTTCCATCATGTTCCTGTGAAAAGCAGTCCACCATGTTCTGCTTTCCACACCCTGCCGATTTGTGCAGAAATACTCCACATGGTGCTCTGGGGTCTTGGATTCTCTGCTGCTGCAGTTTGTTTGAGGACTTGATGACCAGGCCAAGATGGCCGCTGTATTTACCGCATCGCGGCAGCCAATGCAGCGTCTACTCTTTATAATGTCAATGTTGGAGATGACCATCCTTGCTGATGCCATTGATGCGCCGTTCCCATTGAAGCCCGTTTTTTTGGACCACGCAACTGGATTTTCAATAAGCACAACTAAAGAATTAGTTCAAATGTCCACTGACTCAATGCTGCCTTTTCTACAGCAAATTGACGTGTGACGCGTGGAGGCATTTCCTCACTCTTTTATCACGTAATTTTGCAATCTACAGAGCCATGAGGTAATGGAAGTGCATTGTAGACAGAGACAGCGCTGCGTTGTCAGGCACTGTGGCAGCTTCTGGCCATGCCTGGCCCTGCACGGCTCTGCCCTAACATAATACTCTCAATCTGCTAATCTTCCTGCACAATGAGAACACTCCTGCTCTTTGTGCAAGCAGGCCCAAAGTGTGTGACCCACTTTGAGCTGCACTGTAATCACAGCCCCCATGAAGCGGCCTGCTTCAAAAACCTAGATCCCCTCCCCAGGGGTTCTGTTCTCCTCACATCAAGGTGACCAAATATTCCAAAAACGGGGCATTTGATTTGATTCTCGCTGGATTTAGAAGGGTTTTGTAGCTGGTCTTAATAATACCTGCACATCATTCTATTTTAATCATTTTGACTAAAAACCTGTTATTTGAACATTGAACACTGGTTAAACAAGTGCTCAGTTAGAAGAAATGTTTATATTATTTAGGGAATTTATTTCTTCTGTTTTCGTGTCTGTGTTTAGAAACAGACATAGTCTTCAAAATGCTGTCGTGCAAATAGAAAACTTTTCAGAAATGAAAATGCGAAAACAGTGCCTTAACGTAGTCTTAAGGCTCAAACAGCGCCCTTTTCGGCTGTCGAGGTCGTCAAACCTTCTTGCGGTTCACAACTGTATGAGTTGAATTTAAATAATTGTTTTTGCAGACTGTAAGCTGAATCTGTGCTGACCTGACGTTGTTACACAACAATAAAATGTCGTAAGCGTGTGCCATCCATTCAGGAAAAATAAAGGCGGTAAGCATGGACAGAACTCTTGCCCTTGCGGTAATCTTATGTTTGGAAAGATATCACCTAAAAAGGATGGAGAACATGGATGCGGTTGTGGCTCGGAAAAAGAAATGAGCCATGACTGCGGATTTTACAAACAATTCTCCCACGATGCGATCTTTCATCTCAGATGACTGAAAATCATGTGGGAGCCTTCACAGAATGATGATGAGAGAAGCAGAATATTTGATTGTTATGCCTTCACATTTTGGGGGTAGAACCAACTTCTTGGTCAATAACAAATAATGTCAAGTGAGAGCCTCGTGCTTCTCTCTCCATGTGTGACTGGGCTGGTGAGTTATGTCAACCCAGAACCTAGCATCTCCGAGAAGCCGAACCGGCATCAATTCAGCAGAGTAGCAATATGAGACAATAGCAGGTGGTGACTCCTTAAAGTAATGATGGCTTTAGTTCGATAGTCGGTTACGCCTGTATTAACAGGTAATGTGGACAGTGCTTTGATGAAATAACAATAAAAGATTGTGTATTGTGCAGTCCTAATGCTAATTCTCATACTTGCGGTCACTCATTGAGTGACTAATTCAGTTACGAATTTCATATTTGTCAACTGAACTGCACAATATTTAACAAAATTTATCATCACAATATTAACATATGCAAAATTCATTTTGCGAAAGACAGGCTGCACTGGGATGGTGTTTTAGCATACTTGCTCCGTAACTTAAAGATGAGAGAATTTTGACTATAAAACTGGTACATTAATTACAATTACTTTAAAAAGTTGGATCAATTGATAGGTTTTATTGACCTGAAAGAAGTTGTTTGTGATATGGTTCACGATAATATATTAACGTATACAAGAAGGCAGAGTATTATAAAGACCTCTCAAAGACGAACTTAAAAATGACTAATTATTGCAGAACTGTCGTACGGAATCATTATAGAAAGTCTACTTCTGAAGGGCCTGGTGAGTGTGTGGGGCAGTATGTTAACTGTTCACGTCAAAGAAAGTAACTAAACAATTCTCGAAGAAATACTCTCTCTCTCTCTCTCTCTGTCCCTCTGTCACTATTATCATTATTGTGCCATTTAGCAAATAGAAATAAATTTGGGAATCCCATCTGAGCCAAAACTGGAGGTTTAATCTGTTTTAACTTCAGACAGTGAGAAAAAAAAAGGTTTTTGTGTTTTTATTCAGTGTATGTAAACCTGTGGTTTGAACTGTTTATAACACATGATTCACAATGCGGAACATGAAGGGCCTTTATAAAGGGTTTATGACAAAGCTGATTGTTGTGTTTGATTTGGATAGAATATACGTACATAGTATTAATGAAGGGGTTACTATGTTTGTGATTATGAAGACTTTTTTTTAAACTAACTGCTGGATTTTTTTTTATTTTGTGTGTGTACGTGTTTGTGTATACAGGGTTTTCAGTGTATGTGACTTCATTGGTGTATGTCTTTATACAATGTGTGTGGGAGTCTGTGGGTGTGGGTTAGTGTGACATGAAGGTCAGTGGGGTCATTTTGCGGTGAACAAGTGTTTGCATGTTTTCTGTGTAAGGGTGAGTGTATGTGTGTGAGAGGGGGCAAACAAAGCATCCCTTCCAGGCTGACTCAGGTCTGTGTTGTCAGCACTGGGAGTTTTGACTGCCCGGGATTCAGTGGCTCAGCGAAAGGCCCTTCATGTTGTAACGGCTAATTAGCGCAAAATAAATGGCCGGCTGAAGTTGCTTGTGGGTCGCACAGCGCTGTGTGTCCACAGGGCTGATGTGGCTTTGTGGCTCTTTTGAGGCTGTCTGGCCCAATGTGCCGCCAGCTATGTGAGCCAACACATCACTGTTTGATCAGATAGCTCGCCCCCAACATCAGGTCCAAGCCGAGCACTGATAAGCACTGCACTGTGGATCGCGGCTTTTTGTCCGGGGGCTTTAGCATCAGAAGTGCTGGCTTCAACGGATCTTTGATGCTGCACAAAATCTCAGCCACACCTCTGACCTCACTGCGTAGTATCCACAATCAGCTTTGTTTGATTCACATGGGCTTTATAGGGCGTATGGTAAGGCTTCGCTCACACTCAGCTTCCCGTTTCATTTAAAGGGAATCCCACCGGCCAATGAGAAGGCTATGAAAGCTGCTTACTCGGCACTGCAGGCGAGCATTATACATCAGTCCATTAGATTGTTGCCATAAAATAATCGTAACCTGTTTGTACTTTTAATTTTGAACGTTCAGTTTACTGCGACATCCATCCAGTCATCTATCTTCTTTAGCACTTAGTTCAACTTAAAGGACTGGAGCTGTTTTCTTCAAATAATACACCTCAATCAAATCTTGATCACGTCAAGTTCTTCAACTTCACTAGAAGAATGCCAGTAGCTGCACTAGACTGCATTTGCAACAAAAAGTATTGTGTGTGTGTGTATGAGTCTTTGTTGAACTGCTGCTTTTAAAACTCAATGTCATTGTGTACCAGGTATTGCTTATCTGGGAGGGGTCTGCAGCGCCAAGAGGAAGTGTGTCCTCGCAGAGGACAATGGACTCAACTTGGCCTTCACCATCGCCCACGAGCTGGGACACAAGTGAGTTGACTGCAGATTTGAAAAAGCGGTAGTTCATGTTATGTTCTTGATGCTGGTGTGAAAAATGCTCAGTGTTCTTCGTGGTTCAGTCAGAGGTCATGTATGTGCAGGAGGTGCTGGGACTGATAAAATTAAATTTAAAAAAATCCATGGCATTCTGCATCTCATTAATACACTCGAGCTACAAATACCTAGCAGAGACTACATGGAGCACCCTACATAGTCCACTTCTTTTGTCCAAACAGTCCATCATCATCAAGCCATCTTTCCTTTCCTCAGTTGTGTGGAAAAAAGTATCGTCTCTGAACAAGGTCCATAACTCTGTCCTCAAATGTAGGTTTACTACTCAACCATACAAAACAGATCCAGATCTGCAGACTTCATCCCCACATTTCCGAGGTCAAGGCTTCGTTATGGTGGATGGAAGGGGAAGGGTAAAGGAAATCTTTTATGGAAACTGTAGAAGCTGTGTCCTTTATGCCAGTTTTGATTTCCATCAACCAGTATGTCATATACATTTCTTTCAAAAACTTTATCTATCATCTGATTTCAAAGTGTAAGATCCCCCATCTTTTTAAAGAAGAGTTCAATTTATGAGTACATTTGTTATGCTGCAGGGTTATTGTAGGAGTGGCTATTTGACTGAGGAGGGGGACGTTGACAGTAATTATTTGTGATGTAGGTTGTGTCATTTTATTTCTTATATTTAGAATCGTCTCAGGTTTTCACAAATTTTCTGATCTCTGATTGGGTAAAACGTCACAGTGAAGCCAAACACTGTTGGACACACTCTCACCAGCATGTGAAAACCTCAAAAAAAAAAAAGAAAAAAAGAAGCAGTTGTTGGTTTCTAAAGTGTGATCAAAATTCCAGAAAGTGTTCTATTATGGTTTTTCTTAGATGGAAACTTCAATTTTGATAATGTGATGTGTGTAACGTGTGTAACATGATGCAGCTGCAATTTTATATTTTTCTTAATTTTAAAATTGCTAAATGTGTTGGGCATGTGCAGTATCTACGGTTCACACTGATGGCACTGTTTCACAGAGGTAACACCACATTCACCTGGAAATCCTGCCAAAGTTTATAAGGCTTTGTAGCAGCTTTCTGGACCGAAAGGAGTTATCACCGTTTTTATCAAGCTGCTCCGTTCCAGCGTTGGGGAGCATAAAAGGTAACAACCTGGCACAGGCCAGGGATCCCACTGCTAACCCACATGCACGTACGTTATGGAGAGATCACACCTTCCCATCACGCACACAAATGGCCAAGAATCATTTTCTTGTCTCGAGTGCCTATTAAAGCACCAAGGTATGCGTATAAACGCTGATCTCTGGGGCTCAGTTCATAGGTACTGTATACAGCTCGGTTCAGCTCAGAGGCTTTAACTGTGTGGAAGTTTGGAATGAAACCAAATGACAAACTTAAAGCAGCAGATTTCACACAGATGATAAATGAATGGAGGCACCCACGCAGACAAATGGGACGACTAAAACACAGTAAAACTGATGAAATGCCCCAGAGAATAGGAGGATTTTCCTCTCACTTGAACACTGTAGTGCATCCAATACACTGCGGAAAAAAAAAAAAATTGCTGCTCCATCTTTCCTTCCAGCTTTAATATGTTAGCAGCACCATTTAAACCAGGAGTTGATTGGAAGTGTATTTATATTCTCCACCGCTGCATTGGAATACATCAAAACAAAGTTGTCATTCCTTCCTCTTCATCAGTCTGTCTTCAGTAGTAATGGCACAGAGGTGGAGTGGGGGCCGTTCTGCCTCGGTGCCGACATCTAGAGTTGTAACCGAGGCGAAACGGAGGCAAAACAGAGCCTGTGTAAATGTGTGAGCCAGCACAGTGGGACCACGCACACAACACATCGAGCCTGTACCAGAAGCTGGCGTGCCTTGTAGAATCACACATCGGGGTCTTGTATCACGCCTCGGCTTGGTTCTGTCAATATTCAGATTGTTAAAGGTTAAAGAGAAAGATCAAATCATCAAAAAGAAAAACAAGAGAGTTGCATAGAATATGGTTTTATCAAAGCAGTCGACAATATTGGAGCTGAATGAATGTTTTTGATGACCAACTGGCGAATAAAAGTTTGGAAATGTTTAAGCTGAAGCAGCACCAGTCCACCAAACACCAAAGACTGCGTGTAGACTCTGTGGTGTTTTCCTTAGAATATGGAACTGACTGTTCCAAAGTTTCTTTATTATATTTTGTATTTCACATAGGGTGTCATGAGGTTTTTCTTTTGTAAATGTACGGGGTGTGGTGGGGGGTTAAAGAAGGTCAAAGAAAACCTTTCAGAATTAATTTACAGATTCTTATGGCACTATTTGAACAATCCAGCCCACTCCAGATGAAATTGGGCTGTTTGTGGCCTCTGAAATAAAATTTGTTTGACACACCTGATCTAAAGAGATCAACAACAAACTGATTCGCAATAACTGCTATAAAAGAAGCATTACTGTCCCTGTTAGTCGTACTTACATATTACATTTCACATTCTGATCAAATCTCCTATTTTATGAGCTTATTTGTAATTTGTACGTCTTACCGTCTTGCTATTACATGTCTAAAAAAGACAAAGCAGTTACTTTCCATAATGAAGAGACACAATAATTCAAGATCTGATCTTGCGATTCATCCATTCATCCCCTATATCCCATGAACTAGCAGTAAATCTATTCAATATACAGACACACACAACAGATTAAGAGTCACCACTTAACCCACAAAGCATGTGATTGTGAAAGAAAGCCAAAGTAGCATACCCTCACAATCACAGGCAGAACATGTAGACTCAAGCCCCGCCCCCAATCATCCAGCCAAGGCTTTATTGTTGTTGTTGGAAAATGCTAACCACTTCCTACTTCACTATTCAATTTTGTTTTTATATTATTCTAGTATTTCCACTGTGTGAACATTGATCGTCCTTACTTGAACAGTTGTATACCACCAATGTGTTTTCTCTGCTGGGGGAGAGCGCAGCACCACCAGCGCGTACAGTGGAAAAGGACAAGTATCAATCCTGAAATGCAATTATATCTCACTCTAAGTTCAACTGGAGACAAACAGCCTGCACTTGTAATTCATTCGCTTCTGAGCCTGTGCCTGGATTTCAGGCAAGGTTGTTGTTTTTAATTTGCAAATGTAGGTCAGGGCTTTGGATGGAAAAACACACACACACACACACACACATACACACACACACACACACACACACCGGTAACTGTGCCCAAGTGAAATCCTCCCTGTTTCAGCACACACTCCTTCCTCTGTAGCCCTCCATTTGTATCTGTCAGACAGACAAAAGTTGTGCGTGCACAGATGAACTGTGAGTGAGAGATTCTGTCGGAGCTCCCCTCGGGCTCCGGCTCGCCTCCATCAATATGTTGCAGGTGTGTTCCTGGAGGATGTGCTGCTGGTTGAAGGGCTTTCACCAGGCTGGTTTTCCATTCTGCTGTGTTTGCACACATTGTGTCTGGATCGCTCCACAGGAAGCTTCAACCACTTCAAATGAACTTTACCTAGTCACCGTTTATCCTCCCAACAGTCCAATTCACATAGATTCATATTTTATTGTAATGTAAGTTTATGTGTCACAACAATTTGGTTTATACACAATGGAGGAGTTGTATGTACAGTATGTACCTCTGTTAAATCAACTATAAATACTCGTACCATCGAGAAGATTGGCTCCACATACCTTTTTTTTTTTTTATTCCAGGGACTCGACCAAACATTTAAAATAAATATCCAATAGTACAGTGTTTTGTGCAACTGAAAGGAAACAAAATTGTTTTTTCAAATGGTGGGGCGGGACCCAGCTCGCCGCCCTCAGAAAGCTTCCGGAGTGATGTAGAAAAAATGTGCGGGCTGAAAGTATAACTTATTTATAAAGTGGTTGAAGCTCTGACTCAAAGCTTATTCTGTCATACTTTGAATCTCTGCTTACACAACAATGGTGGTCCGAGCCACCGAACATGCAAGTTTTTGAAAATACTCCGATTCCATCTTTGTGTGAACGGGGGAAAACCCAACTTTTATATTTACCCCACGACATTGCTCATGTGCATCACAGCAGCAGTACATCATTTTTCTGCACATGCTCAGTGGCAGGACAAAAAGAACAACATTTCCTCTAGAGTGTCATGACTCCCAGTTCATATTCTCCTGGACTTGGTAGTTTTATAGTTGACAGTCACTGTAATAATAATCCAACTTGGTTGTCTGTCTATACGTATGTCCTTGGACTCCCTTTGTTAATGTTTACAGTATAATGTTCTCTGCTGCACGTGTCTGGTTTTATGACAAAAACAAAAAACAGCACCCACTAGTGGCCCAACATGAAAACTACATCGTTTTCAGCATTTCTGCCTTTTTTCATGGGAAGGGACATCATATTCAAAATGTTGTGTAAATGCAAAATGTAAAACTATAAAAGTCTTTTCAGAGCCTGAGAACCATTTTCTCACTAAAATGTGATCTGCAAAAGACACGATTTGGCCTGTAGGTGTCAATATTGTATTTAGCCCCTTTTCTGAGCTTGAGCAACATTAGCACACCCACTGTGGTGATAAAGCCATACAAAAACTTTATTACATAATTATTCATGCGCTGAAAGATATTGAATTAAAAAAGAGCTTGAAAGTCTCATCCATTTTTGCCACATGTTGGTACATAATGGTTTGATTCTAGTCTTAAAAGTATTCAGCTGACTGTTCTCAAACAGCAAAGGCATCTTTTTGTAAACTTCATTTTTATTGTTTGTCACAGATGTTGGAGCCAGATTTTTAAGATGAGGTGCCAATGATCAAAACTTCCTGTGACAGATGGAATTTGCTGCATTCAAACCATGAAGCTTCAGGCTCAGTTCTACTTTTACCCACTGAAGTGTTTTCTGTCATCATGCCAAGATCTAAAGAGTTCTCCAAGGCATTTAGGCAAAAAAAAAAAAAAAAAAAAAAAGAAGGTTATGCATACCAACATGTGTGTGACATGTGTTCTAAAGAGATCTTCAAATTTTTAAGACATAATTTTACTACAAGAGCAGTACTAAGATTATTTATTACGAGTGTTGGTTTGTTCAAGTTATACCACTCGAGGACGATGAAATTGTATTCGTGCATTCTTGCAAACAAATATCTGTTTTAACCTCAAAAACTATAGTTTTATGTTTGCAGCTATCCACAATCACTGCGTTTTTCACAACATTTTATTTGCTTTCCCGCAGATCTCCGCTCTATGCTCTTGCTACATCTTTCTCACTCTCATGCAACATCTACACTCTGTACGTGCTCAACTCTGCCTTCACTCTCACTCCACTTGGCACAGCTTCATGCTGATTGACTGATTCTGTCCAATCAGATCGCTGTTAAAAACGATACCTAAATCAAATGAAGTTTTGTAGTTATTACTCATTTAAGACACATTTTTGGTAAGTATATTTATCGATGAATTACATAAAAGAGAGGACTGTTTTATTTAGTGTGTTAAAGCACAGTCGTATCGTTTTTTTGGAAGAAAACAAGGGATTTTTGATTCATAAGATGTTTCTAGCTGAACAATATGACAAATCCAAACTAGAACAGCACTCGGAGAGCGCAGACCCCCGCCAAATGGCGTTTTCAACGTTAAAATTTTTCCAAATTCAAAGTGCTGCAATATCATTAATCTGGATCCGATCCAGACAAAATTTGGCACAATTCAGGGTAATAATCCTCCAAATATACATGTCAAATTTCAACAGAATATAAACTAAATTCAAAGAGTTTTGATTTTTTTAAAGTCATAAATGCGGTTTCCAATGTTATATTCCAGAAAATTTCCTGACCCTTATTGTGGATCCGATCCAGATGAAATTTTGTACCCTGCTAGATATGACCATCCTACAGACCACTGAATTTTTACAAGTCAATCAGATATGATCTCGGAGAGATGATTTTTTGAAAATGGCTTAAATATAAGTAAAGGGGAAAAACATGATCTTTGATATTTTTATTTTTATGTATCCAGATGGTTATCCGGATCACTCTCAAAATCTAATGGAATCTGAGTTGGGTCAAGACACATCTTCTGAGTTTTTGCACAATCCTGCTAACAAACAGACAAACAAACCCTTGCAAAAACATAACCTCCTTGGGGAAGGTAATAATGACAACCTGCTGCCACCGTATCAGTTTTTTTTTTGTTTGTTTTTATTAGCTGTGCTTTTGATTAATCTTTTTTAACACACTAAACAAAATAGTTCCATACAGGACATTTGGGACAAGATTAACCAGCTTGATTAGAAAAGTACCTTAACTACGTTTTTCACAGAATCTGTTGGTAGAGCACAGTGGCATCACAAGATTAAATGTCTATAATAAGCAGGTTTTAAATAAACCACCCAACTTGGAGGTCAAGGCCCGGACCTTTGGATGTACTTACTGATACTAGCACTATAGTACTCCAGTGAATGCAACCTGTCTCACTATATAGCTCAGACAGTTAGAGATAAGTACTTGTAGAGGTCCTTTAGTCCTATTAGGAACCAAGAGCAATAAGTAGGGAAATGCTTTAACTGCTGGTCTGCGGTTACAAAGAGATTAAAGAAATGGGGTTGCCTTTGTTGTCTAAAGGAGAGTTGGATTACGGTGAGCCATAAAACACGGGCTTGGCCTTTTAGAAAAAAAAATGTCTTCAAAGTTTCAGTACCAGTGGATATTTAGGAGAGAATAAAAACTTTAATGACCTCTATACCACCTGTACAGGATGGGGTGAAAAAGGTTTTGCTGACATGGAGCTTGAAGCCATCGACTCGGCCATGAATTCTGTCTAAAATCAAAGGGAAAACCCAAAGATGGTGTGAAGTCATCTGTCCAAAAGTCAAAGTTGTGCTTGGGATAATGATGTTAAGCACACGAGCAAATCCACTAAGGAATGGCTCAAAAAGAAGAAATGGAGCGTTATGAAATGGCCTTGGCAAGAAAAACAAGGCCAGATCTCAATCCCATTGAAATGTTGTAGCTGGGATTTGAAACAGCCATGACATGAAAGAAAACGCCGGAATATCCTCCAGATGGAGGAATCCTGCACGGACGAGTGGTCAAAATTCTGAGCGACTGAGAACAAATTTCAGTTAATTCTAATAAAGATGGAAATACTTGTCTATTATATTCTGATTCTACTTATCCCTTTTTTGAATTCATGGTGAACGTAATAATTTTCCCTAAGGTCTTGTTCAAAGACATCGTCTGTATGTGCAGGCGCAGCATCAAAGAAGATCAAGTGTTTGCTTGTTCAAATATGCCATAAAAGCAAGAGATGGCTGAGTACTGATTCATTCATATGTTTCGGCTTGCAGCCATTCAAACGTAGATTAGTCCATAAGGCAGACAGGATGCATTGAAAAAACTGAGTGGGATGTACTGATGTCTGGATACTGTTAATACTGAATTATGGAAATACAAAACAAAGCCTGGAGCTAACTGATATCCACTCACAATTTAGGAGTTTTTTCAAGATGTTCTCTTCAGGGAAAGTCTGATTAAGTGTCATGTTCAAAGCCAAACCTTTGGACACTCCTCCAGAAAACAAATTCACCAACCGTCAGTGGTCCTTTGACTTAATTGCAAGCGAGTGCAACAGATTTTACCATTTGACTGTTTTGGCTTTCACTTCTGCACAAGCAGAAACGGCCCATGTTGTTTGATCTAGGCCCCGTGCAGACAACTATGTTTTCAAGTGAAAATGGAAAACTTTTATCTTCCACTAGTGGCCCAACATGCTAACTACTTCTGTTTTCAGCGTTTCTGTTGTTTCCGTGTAAACAGACATTGTTTTCAATTTCATTCTGAAATGAAATGGCACAAATGATGTGTTTTAACTTCAGATTTTGTCGTGTAAGTGGGATCTTAGCTAAATATTCTTACGTGGCTGGTTTTCAACGGGTCTGTTTTGAGAAATTAATCGATTTCTGTTTTTTCTTTTCCAATGCACGCAAAGACTTAAAAGACTTTTAGACACATTTTTGCTGAATTTCTTTAAAAAATAAATAAAATCAATGTTTTCTTTAAATTGTTACCATTTGCTTGGTGGTTTGACTGGATTGGCCTCTTGTGGGTTTTGGCCTTCAGGTCGCTTGTTCTTCACACTTGATTTACACAGTTTCAATTACATCTTTCCTAAAAGCAAACTACGTGTTAACCAAAAGACTATTGTTATTCCGGCAGAGGAAGCTGGTAAAACAGAGACTCCTTTCCTTTGATAACTGGGTGTGAATGTGTTGTTGTACTCAGCATGGGAATGAGCCATGATGACGACCACGCCACCTGTACCGGCCACTCCCACATCATGTCTGGTGAGTGGGTGAAGGGAAGAAACCCCAGCGACCTGTCCTGGTCCTCCTGCAGCCGTGACGACCTGGAGAACTTTCTCAGGTGAGACACTTTATTGTACTTGTGAGTCAGATGATTCCTTTCCTCCTATAATCCAAGTAAACATGTTCAGTTCTCACTATTCGCATCGGTGACTCACATTAATTTCAGCGTTGTTGTGCTGTCGCAGTTTTGATGGTGTTTATTTGGACAGGGTCATTATGTAAATGTAAATGAGTTATTAATTAATATATTTTAGGAGTCTAATTCATTGTGTTGATGAGTAGAATTGAAGGACAATTAAGTGGCCAATTCATATCTTCCTTTCAGTTATTGCTATTTAATTGTTAATTTAAGGAAACTTTAGTTATAAACCAAGCAAATTCTGTACTTCTCCAAATCTGAGACCCGTTTTACAATGTGTTCAAGGGAAAATAAGAAACTTTTATTGCATTTACAGTGCAGCTTTATATGAAGATAGTGCTTGGAGCCACTGAAAATGCAACATTTTGAAAACATTCCAATTCCGCCTCCATGTAGTCGGAGGAAAGCGTTATCATTATAGCATGAGTGCGTGCGTGCTTGCGTGTGTGTGTGATTTTATTACAAAAGAACAACAAGTAGCCCAACGTGCTAATGTAGGTACGCCCATGTAAAAACATTGCATTTTCACTTGAAGCGCTATCTTGTAACTGGGCTTCTGACAAAATCTGTATAGTATTGTCTGGTCAATAAAGAAAATAAAAATGTATATTCTCTTTGGGTTGTTTCGATGCAACCTGATTTTTTGACACCAGTAAAGGCTGTTTTCACACGTTGTGGTGCATTAATTCTTCTGAACTGCTTCAAATTCCTCCTGAATTGCTTGAAATCAGCATTACACTGAAGCTTTTAACAAAACTGCCGTTGCATGTCTTTCAAAATTTGAGTTTGCTTTATGTGTGACTGAACGTCAGCTTCCACCAGTTGAATTACAGTTTAATTTGTGGTCAGTTTCCGCTTCATTTAGTCACACATGCCCTCTCAGTGATGGGAAATATACACAAAGAACACATAGACATCATATGTGCATTAAGTCTTTTGCTCAAACTGTGTATTATTTGATGTCAGCATCAATGTTCATTTACATCTCTTTTCAAAATACCATAACTAAATGTTCAACAATTCCCACTGTGGATGCCAAGTCTCTGCTGGTTTCAGACTCAACAATGAAAAAAAAAGAAAACTCTTGGCCTGAAAAGACAACACTGGTCAGCACACACACAATGGAGCCTTCTCTCTTAACTTTCAAACAGATCCAAAGCCAGCGCCTGCCTGCTGCACACAGATCCCCGGAGCCGGTACCAGGTCCGGCTGCCTCCCAAGCTGCCGGGCATGCACTACAGCGTGGACGAACAGTGCCAGATTCTATTTGGGACCAATGCCACTTTCTGCAATGACATGGAGGTAAAACATAGCCCACTGTTTCTACCATCTGCAGGGTTCACTATACCCACTGTACCCACTGTACACACTAACTGCGAAACATCTCACTGACTCTAGCTTCTGACTGTAACTTCACCTCGACCTGTTGCACACATGCAACCACATTTCTGCAGTCTATCATTTAGAACTCGTGTCAATGGCAGAAGGAAATAGGTCATGTGTGCTTTATAGGCTTGTTGACAGTGTTAAGTAGTTCCTGCTCACTTTGTAATTGCACCCAGTCATAGATTTAACACACATTGCGTAGAAGTGGTGTTTAGTTTATGGCGGAGGTAGCAGAATGAACACAGAAAGCTCCTCCAGCCTGAGGTAATACACCTTTTTTGGATCCACTCCCCAACATCTAGTCAGAAGGCTACAGTCAACCTCTGTGGAAACTGTAGTTCTTCAGGGATTGTAGTGTAAATAATGCCTCATTATGCCTGCTGACTGTAAGAAAATTGATTTACATTGGTTCCCGCAGGAAATCTAGGAGTGCCACAAACATTGTCATAAAGTTCACTGTGTTAATATCACATTCTCTTATTTTGCATATGCAATTTAGCAGTTTTGTTCTAAGGTTGTATCAATTTTGAGTTTCACTGCTTAGATTTGAACTATGTTATTTACAATTTTATTGTATTTACTAGAATTACATGGGGAGTAATTGTGCCCGACGAGTCAGCTAATGATAATCATTACTCATCCCAACGCTGGTGCATAAGACCCAAACTTCTCAGATTAGGGACAAAGTAGGAAATGCAATGAAGTGACTTTGAGACTACGCCAGGGGTATTGAACCTTAGGCCAGTGGGCCAAAACCGGCCTGCGAGAGACTCAAATCCAATCAAATCACCAAGCATATGGTTAAAATGATTTCTGGGAAAGCCTTGATCTTTTTAAACACATTTCTAAAGAGTAGCAGACACAACACTGAGACCCGACCTGAGACATCAGTGATGCTGCCATGAAAGATAGCAAACTAGCATTGATCAAAGCCATGCTGTCAGGATGAGTTAGTAAAAATACCCATGATGCAACAGCTATTGAAGAAGTTGTTTGGACATTTCATTATATTTTGCACCAGAAGGTTTAATTAAAATTGACTTTATGTTGAGATTGTAGTAATTTTCTGTAGTAATTTTGGTTTTGTGAATATATTTACATCTTCATCACATATACTTTAAACCTAAACCTTTACAGTTTAAATGTAAAGGTTATTATGGCACTATATTTGCAGAACTCACGATGAAACTGAGCAGTATATGGTCTCTGAACTAAAATGTGTTTGACACTCGCACTGTAAACAGTAACCAGTCTAAACATGAATCCCCATTGTGATGCATTCATATTTGCATTTTGTGTCTTCTCCAGGTTTTGGGCAGTAAAAATGCTTGAGATTCCAGCAGTAGAACCTGTGTGACTGAAGCCTGATATTAAGTCGGGAGCCACAGTGTAAATTCCACCTGGTAGAGACTTAATACATAACCTGAGCAGCACATGGAGCTTCAAGCCTATCATTTGATTGCAGAGTAATGTTTACAATTAACCGCCTCTGACCATCATGGTTGCTGCCCAGCCAGGGTATATCTCCAGTCTGAGCCTCTGGGTTTTTAACCTTTTCACAGCCTGACATGAATTCTCAGGTAGTGCTCTGGGATTTATTTTTTTGAACCGGAGTGGATGCAGTTATTTGCTTATTTGTATCATAGTGTTGGTTGCACAGATGTTTCACATTAACAGGCCTCGCCAGCTGCCTTCACTCTGCTTGGAGGCATATAATCTGCAATTTGTAATTTCAGGTGAATTTATTTGTTACAAATATACAAACAAGCCACATTGTAAGTGATTTGATGGTCTGTGCTTGATGTGATGCAGATATTTGAGAATTGATGTCATTTTCCTGATGTTTGGATGTTTCAGCACCTCATGTGTGCGGGCCTGTGGTGTTTAGTAGAGGGAGACACATCCTGCAAGACCAAACTGGATCCTCCGCTGGACGGGACGGAGTGTGGTGCAGACAAGGTACAACACTCACATTTCTAACTCTCACATCTGATGAGCGACGTCTGGATCTGAATCATCTTGATTGTGTGTGTATGTCAGTGGTGCAGGGCAGGCGAGTGTGTCAGTAAGACTCCCATCCCTCAGCACGTGGACGGGGACTGGAGCCCGTGGAGTCAGTGGAGCATGTGCAGCCGGACCTGCGGTACTGGAGTCCAGTTCAGACAGAGGAAATGTGACAACCCTCCGTATGTCACCTGGCTGCCTGTGTCTGTCCGTGTGTGTGTGCATGTGTGTGTGTGTGTGTGTGTGTGTGTGTGTGTGTGTGTGTACTTTAACAATTATGCACGTACTCTGTGTGTGTGAAATGAAACGATCTCCCTTCTGTATACCGTTAACAAGAAACGTTAAACAAGAGACCCAAGTTTTAATTCCCACATACAGGACTGACACATGAACCAGGCATTTAATATTCACAATATTGTAGAAAAAATATTTGACTCTTTCGGTAATTACTCTGCAAATGCTGATGCCTCATCATTGAAACAAGATTTTATCCAGTTGTCGAGCGAGTTTGGAATTTAGAAGATGGTCCTGCTTCACTGAAGCAAAACTAGGCCCAGTTTACACAATGTTTAAAGTGAAAACGCATCGTTTTTCTGTTTTGGTTTCCACTTCAATGTTTTGAAAAGGATTTTGGCTTCACAGAAAACAATGTAGACAGCATGCCAGGCCACAAGTTGGTGCTGTTGGTCGTTTTTGTAATGAAACCACACCCATGCAAAAAGGGGACAATACACCATAAGCATTAACAATGCGAGTACACTGACGTTCATATGGACAGATGAGCAAAAAGTTGTGTTTTCAGTGGCTCCGAGCATCGTTGTCGTGGTAACAAAAGATCTAAAACATTCTGAAAGTTTTCCGTTTTCACTTAAATATATTGCAGTGTAAGTAGGACCTAACCCGAAGACCTCCATGAAAACAAAGTCATATGGTGATTCAAGACTTGAAGTGTTCATGAGTCCAGCATGTGACTACAAAATTCATGAATGCAGGTCATTTAATACAGATGCTACTCTGATGCTATTATGCTAAAAGTAATAGGTTCAACCAGGAGTGTCAGACTTTAAACAGTAGGAACAGATATTTTCTTCATTCTTATTTAACAGTTTGTGAATTTGTTTTTTGGGGGTGGGAGCATGACATCACGGGCTGGAAGTAGCCTAGGGTTTGAGACCACCAACTTATACACCTACAGACTTTCAGATATCGTTTTAGTGACCGAAGACCACAACAGAGCTGTTGCTCTCCCAAACAATATCACTGCAAACATCTATTGTTTCTGACTTAGCCAACGAAACCTTTCTCCATCATCCTTAGTCATAGACATTTGTGAGTCTGTC